>JAFEMH010005146.1:0-176026 GCA_022495995.1 Adenophora triphylla var. japonica | reverse complement strand
ATTGAATATCGATTCAATAACCTGAGGATCATCTAGAAATCCTACAAGAAATTGTTCTTGGGTTCTGTTCACGTGCGGGATCACCATTAGAGGGCTTTATCTCCTTAAAGCTTGAAGATCACCATTGTTGATTCATCACCAAGGCTGAACAAGGAAGAAGAAGATCCAAGTTTCACCAACGGTTCCTAAAGATTTGATTTTTGAGATTCATTTGAGCAACAAAATCACTACAAGGTATGTAAATCTATTTCCATATGCTTCTAATCTTCTTCATGCTAGGACGGATTCAAGGCTAGGGTTTTGTTGATTTGCTAAGATTCTTCCGCTGCGTTTGTAACCACAAAAACCCAACATATACAACTAAAGTTAAGCATATAATATAATGGTCAACAAGGAAATAAAATTTGGCTTTAATAACTAATTTTGTGGTCGATCTCCAATGATTTATTAATAATGTGGCAAGAAGACACGATGTATCTATAAGGTTAATGTTGAATTACGCCGCATCAATGATAGTGGTCATGGCAAAGTTCTAACCTAACCAATACTAAATATTCATACCTATCCGTAAAAAGTGAAAGTGTAAGTCTACATATCAAACATAACAATTGTAACTTTTTACCCCTAGCAAGCACCACATAATAGTTTTGGCAGTGTCTCAAAACCCCCCGCAAAGAGTCTCAGCACAAAAACCTAAAAGTCATAAGATAGACCCTCCCCTTCCAAAGAAAGTGTCAGTGTTATTCTTTATTCATCTTCCCCCAAAAAAAAAAAAAGAGAGAGAGAGATAATAATTTATAGTGGCAATTTCATGAATGTTCAAGCAAGTAAAAACATTCTTAAAAAGCTGCAATGTACAAAGCAGCAACATTTTTTTATTTTTTTTTTTTATTTTCTGGAGGGGGCGCAAGTGGAGGGGGAAGGAAGGATTTTGGTGTTCCGGGACATGACAGTCTTATAACCTAAGGCCGTAGATCATTAACATAAACATTGTTACTAAAAGCAAAGAAATGACCAATATTAACCCTTATATGGTATGGTGAGCAAGGAGAATGTATTAAGAGGGATAAATAAGCAAGCAATCGAAAACCATATAGTATACTAAAGGAACACAATAACAGAGTGTGGGCAAGAAATGAGAAATTGGCAACAGCATCCAAAAACAAACATTGACATTATCATTTCATCATTCGGGAAGGTACAATCAAAATTATTACCCATGCCGACATAGAAAAGACATCATTACGAACATCTGGGATGGTCGGGCTGCCGCACGGCTCGCTCCTACGTATCTCTATCGGAGAATCGCACCATAACGTAGTTCGACTCCAAAACACAAAAAGGCTGCTTTAGGTATTTTGAAAATTATTTTGAAAATCGAGGAGATTTTGTTTTGAAAAGGTAAATTCATACCGAGGAATCAAATCAAGACCCACTCAATATACCGTCTTTCCGAAGATTCGCCCGTCTGGGCTCCGAACCCGCGGAAATGTGTTAGAAAACAAAGGCTTACCTGTCCGGTCCTTTCGAGTCCCGTCGGTTTTGTGACGATTCGCTCTTCGGGCTCCGAATCGGGCTTTTTGTTACTGAGGATGACGATTCTCCTGTTTGGGCGTTGAATCGGGCTTTTGTGATGACGATCCACCCGTTGGGCATTGGATCGGGCTTATGCTTTTGACGATCCACCCGTGGCGTTGACCGGGCTTTATGTTTGACGATCCACTGTCTGGAAGCGCTGACCGGGCTTTTATGTCGATGATCCACCCGTCCGGGCGCTGACCGGGCTTTATGATGACGATCCACCCGTCTCGGGCGCTGGACCGGCTTTTCAAGTGACGATCCACCCGTCTGGGCATTGGACCGGGCTTTTATGTTGACGATCCACCTGTCTGGGCATTGGACCGGGCTTTTATGTTGACGATCCACCTGTCTGGGCATTGGACTGGGCTTTTCTTTTGATGATTCACCTTTCTGGGCTCTGAATCATGTGAAATGAGTTGATCCCTGGATCAATCATTTTTCGAGCGACTGGTGCCGTATCGGGCGATTGTGCGGGTGTCACGTTCGGCTCGTTCCGTGACTTGCGGAGCCGATTTTTCCACGTTTCCTTGCTAGTGTATCATTTCCAAGGGTAAATGTGTCAAAATTTTGAATTTTGACGTTGCGTAGACGCTTATTGTCGAGGACAATTTTGTCAATTTCCCGAAGGTATATCTCGCGCGAGATAAGGTATACCGTGCGAGACTCAGACTGCCGAGGCAATATAAAACAAGAAATTTTCTTTTAATTTGAAAACATCCTTTTCAAATTCCTCCCTAGCTCGAGCCAAGGTCATTTTCTCTCGCATTTTTTGTGGATTGCTTGGTGATTCCTCCCTCCAAACATCTCTCAATCCTTCCTCTCTCCACAATCAATGGCTCAAGAGCGAAAGAATCCGATTTTGGGAAGTTATTTGCTCGGGAAGGATTATCCCCGCGACGACCTTACATTCGATAGGGACGCGCATATCTCCACCGCCATTCGGGAAGGTTTGGTAAGAGCTTCTCTCTCAATTCTTGTCTCATATATTGCATTGAGCTTGAACCCACTTTTTCTTGAATTCAAATTCCATCAATGGCCATTTTTTTCTTATTTTTTGTCTAGAACTAGGTTCTTTCTTGCATGCTCTGTTTTTTGTTGGATTTGTTGAATGATTGTTGTTGCGTTGAGTGCGTATGAGTCTCCTACATATCATGGATTGTAGGAGGGGTTGATTCGGGTCATCAATGACATCCTTGGGCAAGCTTTTCTTGTACGCACACCAAGTGTTCGATGAAATGTCTCAATGAAAATTTTCTTCTTTTTCATTGAATTCTTGCCATGGAATGATTTCTAATATTGCCCTTTTTGATTTTCCTCTGTTTTTGCGCCGTATAGGCCGACGAAGAATTGCCGTGGGAGCCCAAAACCGGCTAGAGTTTGTGGGACAAGATCAAGGATCTTGATGGTGTTCGAGATAGGGTGGCCCAAACGGGCTTCTAACTTTGTTGATAACCTTCGTGGGATGAGACGGACTCCCAAGTTCTTCAAAGCGATCAGTGTGGAGAGGTATGGGATACTACCCACACCGCTCATTTGCGCTTCGGGAAGCAACCATGACTCCGACGGACTTCCTTGCTATCACGGGGCTAGAGTTCACCGGCGAGCCTCGCCGAAGATCGCGGGTTATAAGCCCGCGAGTCCTCGCTCGCGTGGAGACAGCTTGATCGGTTTCGTCCCTAACAAGGTTAAGGGATTTGTCGCCGAGCTAACACCCCTCCGGCCGATTGAGGATTATGCCGAGAAGCCGAATGTGAATATCGATCGGCTGGTGAGGGGTGCCCTTTGGTACATCCTTTCCGAGACCATCTTTGCGAACCACTCTTCTACGGCTCATCTTTCTCTGTTAGGCTTGTTGGTGAATTTGGATGAGGTGAGTACGTATGATCGGGGCTCGCCGGGCCGGCCTTCTCGCTATCACGCCATGGACGAGGCGTGTAGGCACACTAGTGGATACCCCGTCGGGGTATTCTTATGCTTGGGAGGTATGCTCTGATTCTCGTTTCGTCCTTTATCTCGTATACTTTGTCCGTATTTCGCACCGAATCCGCTTCGTTTTCTTGTGCAGATATGGGGCTATACTGTCCTTGGGCCGTACAAGTTTGAGCCGGAGAGCCGGACCCTTTGTTCCCGGATATCGAGAGGTGGAGCCACCCCAATCGGAGCGTTGACGAGGAGGAGGATCGTGAGCGGACTTCGACGGCCGCAGAGGCGCGGGCCCCGCCGGACACTTTTGAGTATGAGAGGCTAGGCCTTTATCCATGGACCCCGTTGGAGCGGGAGGTGCACCGTGCTTGGGATGCCACCGGGATGCAGAGGATGTTGGCATCTCTCGGAGGGGGATACTATGTATCTTGGTGAGCGGGTCTTCCCACGCATGGCCGGGGTAGACTATCATATAGGGTGCCGCCGGATCCGCCGAGGCGATGTACCCCACCTACTCCATTCCAGATGATGATTATGCTGGTCTTATGGTGGGTGATGCGACAACGGATTGTGTTGTCCACGGGGCCTCCTATGAGGAGTTCTTGCCTCGACTGATGGGTCCCCTTCTGGTGGGTGCTAGGCGATCGCACGCTCGTGGCTCCGCCTCGCTCTCGCCTCAGTTCATCGCCCCTAGCACTTCTTCCCGCACTATCGGTTCTCTCGCCCTTCGTGCCGGATTTCGGTCCTCTGAGCTACACGTACATGATGGGGAGTATGCCGATGATGGGCCATATCCCGACTCTGGACCATATTCCCGAGGGTTACCGCCTTCCGCCGGATGTCTCCTCGGTATGTTTCTGTTTATATTATTTCCCGTATTCGTCCATATAAGTGTATATGTCCGACTTCATCTGAGCATTTCTTTTCCTTTGTTGTCAGGTCACTATGTCCGCGGCCGATTACAACCGTGGAGCGACCAAGATGGCGGGACTGATGGCCCTGGTGTCGGACCTGTCTGAGAGGCTGTTCCAGAAGGCTTCTTTGGCGGCCTCGACAGTGGCCTCTGCGGTGACCCCTACTTGTGGAGCCAAGAGGTCGAGGAGGGATGGTAGCCCCCGTGGTGGTGATGGCGGAGGTGCCGGCGGCTCGAGCGACTTGATGGCGTGATCCCCTCCTTTTCTCTCTATTTGAGTTCTGATGATTTGTACATATTGGCCGTGTGGGCCCAGACAATTTTTTTCCGTTTTGGTACCCGTTAGAAACAAGTAGGTAGCACAAAAACATGTTTTCTTAAGTCCTAATCCTAGGTCTAATTACTTAACTTTTTAACTTTCTCGACTTTCCGTGATTTGGAAATGGAATGGCCATCTAGGCCACAATTTTGAGCTTGAATTTGGTGTTGCACTGTATGTTATGAACTGTATGTGTAGGTTTTTCGAGACTTGCTTCGTCAAGTCGGGGCTAGATTGCTGTTTGTGCAGTGCTGTTGCTGTTTTGCCGAGGCGATAACTCGCGCGGGACAAGGTGTCTCGCACGAGACACGCTACCCAGGCAGAATCCTTTTCCTTCTTCGAACGGGATTTCGTCAATTTTCCCTATATAAACACCATGTAGTCCAGCCAGATAACACATCCTAGCCTTTCAAACTCTAGAGATATTCTGTTAGGGTAAAGTTCTTGTCTTCTTTTCCAACCCTGTGATCCATGGCTTCCAAGGAGATTGCCCCAACGTCCATGATTGTCGATGATTTTTCTTTGTCGTCTGATGTGATTGAAGCCTTCAAGCAAGCATCAAGAGATTTTGTGAGGTCGTTTCGCAACCGATCTCGCAATAGGTTCATAGCGTAACTGGATTCGGGATCCTTTTTACTTTGAAGAACCTCCAACCGGATTGGAATCTGTTGCAGGGTGCTGCTAGATTTTGGGATCCCTCTGTCCATCTTTTCAATTTTTCTTTGAATGAGATGGTGCCTACTGTGGAGGAATTTGCCATTATCTTGGATATGCCTTTGACTGGTGAGATTGCTGTTCCTAAATATAATAGGAATCATTCAGAGGCCTTGAATGAATTGCTAGGGATCCCCCTTGATACTTGCTATGAGTTGGTTCACCGTAGGTGGGTGGATTGTTCTTCTTTTCCTGGCGATTCAAATGAGATTCGATGATGATGCCTTTCATGTCTACAAACGGAACTTTCTGGCCCTTTCTCTTTTCGGAGATGTTTTGTTCACATGCAGGGATGGCTTGGTTGACTCCCAATTGGTGGAAATTGTTCTGCAAGCTAGAAAACGTTCTAGGAACATTATCCCGCTTATTTTGGGTGAAACCCTGCATGGTCTTGATGAGCTGCATAAGACCGGTGCTATGACTCAAGGGAGTCCTCTTTTGTTGACTATTTGGCTTAGTGGAGCATCTCAAGTTGGTAGGTCCCCCGTTGGAATATTCCCTTTCACCTATCATACGCGAAAGTTGTTGATCAAGGATCTCTCGACGGATGAATGGGCCGAGTTGATTGCGAAGACGGTAATCGCCGATATCCTTTGGTGTCCACCTTATTGAGATTGAACAAGTATGTTGCCAATACCAAGGGTTTTGACAGTGGTTGTTCTTCCGGTTTGCGAGATTCCTCCTTTTATTTTCCCAAACGGGTGCTCCGTCGCTTGGTCGCAGCAGGACACTTATCTTTCGAAGGGGCCTCTCGTGATGTGTCTTATATTGGTGTAGAGTTTGCGCAGGTGCTAGCTCAAGCATGGGGTGAAGGAACTAGTCGGGACCGCTGGTCGAACCTTCGGACTTTTAATGCAAGCATCTTCTTATCCGATAAGTAATTGGATTGGTTTCTTCATACCGCCACCCTAGTGCGGAGAAGATTGATGATCTCGCGGCTTCCACCGTTAGGGGATTCTTTTGTAGCTAGCAAAGATTTTGCGAAGGAGCGAGGCTCGCCCGATCCTCGCTAATGTACGAACCGATCCAACCCAGGATTTTCTTGACGGGGATTGGTATGAGAGGCGAGGCAAAGGGATGCCTCGGAAAGACGCAAGCTTGATAGGCCCAATGTCTTCAAGAGGCTTTCAGAGTCCGTCTTTGATCGTCTCGAGGGATGTTCCGCCTCAAAGGGTCCAAAGCGCAAGAATGATCGCGAAGGCGGTGGTGATCATGTCCGCCGGCCTACCAAGTCAATGAAAGGCTAGATCTTAAGGAGTACCAAGAGATTGCTTTGATAGATCAATAGTTTTATTGTATTAGTATTTTTTTTCAAGGTTGTTAGCTTAGTAAATTAGTCGTTGTGGTTAGGATTTCCCTTTTGTCATTAATAAAATGCATTCGATTAATAAAAGGACAAAAGTAGATTTATTTATTTGATTAGATCGAACCCGAAGGTTGCCTACGTTCCTCTTTTACAGCAATTAAATAAGAGGCTCAGGTTTAACGTAGTTCATTTTTTAGAGAAAAAGGACAAAATACGGCTTCAGTCCGAGGGGTAATCTCGCGCGAGACAAGGCCCCCTTCTTCTTTTTTTTTTTTTTTATGCACACCCTTTCTTTTGCCTAGACTGCCTTTTTTGGGTTTTCAATCTAGCGGGCTTCTTTTCTTGTGCAAGCTTTAATTTTTGCCTAGGCCGTCCCCTTCGGGATTTTTCAACCTAGCGAGCAATTTTTTTCTTTTTAGGAGGCCAAGTCACGCGAAGTATTTCTTGAGCTTGTCCATGTTGACCGGCTTCGGTAGTTGATCTCCGTCTAAGTTCACCACCAAGGGCTCCCCTGTAGAATATCTTCTTTACGATGTAGGGTCCTATCCATCTTGGTCCCCATTTGCCTAGCGGGTTGAAAGGTCCAGACGATGCTCACTGAGGACCGTGTCGCCTACTCGATGTTCCTTGTCTTGACCTTTTGTTGAAAGCCCTCGCCATTCTTCTTTGGTAAGCTTGGGTGTGCTCGCCGCTTTCACCTCCTTTCGTCTAGCGTGGCCAACTCTTCGTATCCGCTTTCTAACCGCCGACCTCGTTCACTTGGTTTTCTAGGAGAACCCTAAGTGATGGTATTTCCAATTCTATTGGCAAGACAACCTCCATTCCGAATGTGAGGGCGTAGGAGTCTCTCCCGTAGCCGTTCGGACCGACGTGCGGTATCCCCACAAAGGCGAAAGGTAACTTGTCGGGCCGCCTTTCCCAAAGGATCGCCATTTTTCTCGATGATGGTTTCGATTGTCTTGTTTGCGGCTTCAACCGCTCCATTCGTTCGAGGCCCGTAAGGAGACGACTTGTGCCTTGTGATTTTGTACTCTGCTAGGAGGCGATCGGTTTCCTTCTCGAAGTGCGACCCATTATCGGATATCATCTCTTGCGGACCCCATATCGGCATATGATGTTGCATTTGATGAATTCCCGCAACCTTTTCGGCATTCAAAACCTCAGGAGGCGGCCTCGACCCATTTAGTGAAATAGTCGATGGCTACTAGAACGAAACAAAGGTCCATCGCTCCTACGGGTGTGACCTTTCCAATCACGTCTATCCCCCATGTCGAGAACGGCCAAGGAGAAGTCATAGTGGTACAGCAGGGAAGGCGGTGCGTGCTGAAGGTTGGCGTGTATCTGACACTTATGGCATTTCTTGACCATTTTGGTACAATCGGCTTCCATGGTTAGCCAAAAGTACCCTTGTCTGATGATCTTTTTGGCGAGCATGTTTCCGCTCATGTGGGTTCCACATATGTCTTGATGAACATGGTCCATTATTTCTCAGGCCTCTTCATCGGTGGCACAAAGGAGGTTTCCTTGGGAATGCTTCTTGAATAGACGGCCAGCTATGATGGAGTAATTAGCGGCCAACCTCTTAAGGGCGATCTGAGTCTTCTGATCTGTCTCTGGTGGGATGGTTCCATCTAGGATGAAATGCCAAATATCATGGTACCATGGTTTTTCTTTGGAGTTCTTAACAATGGCACATTCGGATAACCATTTGTCTTTGCAGTCATGGAGATCTATAACGGCACAGTAGGCAGGAGTTGAACGCCGTGTTATTTTGAAGGGTTTGACTGCCTTTCCTTTAGGGATTTTGACCAAGGAGGCGAGCGTAGCTAAGGCCAATGCGTCAAGAAACCGATTTTTATCTCTAGGAAGATAGTGGAATGAGACATCCCGAAATTGTTGCGCCAACTCCGGAGGTGGGCACCGTATCTTTGAAGGGTTGGATCTTGGATCCTCCACTTCTTCAGTCTGATTGATGATTAACTCGGGAGTCCCCAAATACCTCGAGTTCGCCACGTTGCGTTCTCTAGGGCCGCCTCAAGCCCCGCTATGCAAGCTTCATATTCTCGCGGTGTTATTGGTGGCGTCAAAATCAAGACGTATTGCCGTGGAGTATAGATGTCGTCGTGGTCTACTAACAACATTCCGATGCCGAACCCTCTCTTGTTGGCCGCGCCATCGAAAAATAATTGCCACTTATTTTCTTCTTCTATACTCATGATGTCCTCATCAGGGAATCGCGGGTCTTCCCCTTCACTTCGTCACAAGGAAATTCGGCCAACTGATCTGCGAATACACTCCCCCTGACGGATTTCTGAGTGACGTAAGTGATATCATATCCCGCGAGCATGAAGTACCATTTGGCCAATCTCGAAGACAAATTTGATTTGTCTAGGATGTATTTCAACGGATCCATTCTTGCAATGAGACGAACCGGGAAAGCTTCCATATAGTGCTTTAGCCTTTGTGAAACCCAAACAAGAGCAGTGCATGACTTGTCGAGTGGAGAGTAGTTGATTTCGCTACCTTGGAATCTCGCGGTCGACAAAGTAGATGGCATTCTCTGTGTGTGAGGCAGGCTGTTCTTGAGCGAGCATAGCCCCTAGCGCATTGTCAGTAACCGTGAGGTACAGCTTCAAGGGCTTCTCCTTGTGTGGTGGAACCAGGATGGGTGGGGAAGTTAAGTAATGCTTAACTTCCTCGAATGCTTCTTGACATTCTTCGGTCCACTCTTGAGGTGCGTTTTTCTTAAGTAGCTTGAAGATAGGATCGCACATTGTAGTCAGTTGATTGATGAATCGACCGATGTATTGAGTCCGCCCATGAATCCCTTTACTTCTTTCGTGTTCGGGTGGAGGCATGTCTCGTGATGGCTTTTATCTTGGCGGGGTCCGCTTCTATGCCGCGCCGTGACCATGTACCCTAAGACTTTCCCTTTGACCACTCCGAATGAGCACTTGGCGGGGTTGAGTCTCATCTTGTGCCGTCTCGCCGATCGAAGAATTTTCCGAGATCTCTCAAGTGCCGCCATCCGTCCCCTTTGAGTGGACAATCATGTCATCCACGTATACCTCTATTTCTTTGTGGATCATGTCATGGAATAGTGTCGTGATCGCCCTTTCGTAAGTAGCCCCAGCCTTCGAGACCAAATGGCATGACCGTGTAATGTAATGTCCCCAAGGTGTGGTGAATGCCGTTGTTTTGTGCCGATCCTCCTCTCGCCATGAGGATTTGGTTATACCGCGAAGCCATCGACAAATGATCGAACTTCGTATGCGGCTGTGGCGTCGACCAACATATCTATGTTTGGTAGCGGGAAGTCATCTTTAGGGGATGCCTTGTTCAAGTCTCTGAAATCGACACAGACTCGTATCTTCCCATTTGACTTGGCTACTTGCACCGTGTTTGCCAGCCATTCCGGATATTCGATCACTTTGATAAACCCTACGTTCAAGAGTTTCATGATTTCCTCTTTTACTTGCATTGACCATTCCGGCTTGATTCTGCGTAGTTTCTGTTTGACTGGCTTGGCGTTGGGTAGCAGCGGTATCTTGTGCTCTACAATTGACTGATTCAACCTGTGCATATCCTTGTAGGACCAAGCGAAGACGTCGACATATTCTCCGAGGAGCCGCGTCAAGGTTTCTCTGTCTTCCCCTTGAAGAAGCTGCCAATCTTTGTTTCTCTGGGGTCTTCTGTTGTCCCGAGATTAACCGTTTGCATTTCCTCATCGTCAACAGGGCCATTCTTTCCACAACGACCTACTTGCTTAGCTAATTCTTTTAAGATTTGTTCGTTTTCTTGATCTATCTCATCGTATGATTCATTATTAACGTGTTCGTTATATTGATTATTATTAGTTAATTCATCATTCACGATGTTAGCAATCTCAGGGTACTCGGAAAGATCAAAGTTTTCATTAAGGAAGTAAGTGGAATACATGTTCGGCCACCGCCTCGATTTCCTCTCGAGTGAGTTCATCGAGAGGTGGAGCCTCGCTTCTAATGTGAAAGTTACGTGGCCTATCTTCCCGGGGATGGGGAGTGCAACCAAGCTCTTTGATCATGAAGTCTTCATCAACAACCGGTCCTCCGTGACGTGCCGCTTAGAATTGGCTCATCACATTTCGTATTAGCCTTGTGTAATCAATGGTTGGAGCGTCCCCTTGAGATTGCATGGATCTCGGCCGTCTTCTAACCGGCATAGGTCTTCAAATTGTCGCCGCAAAGATGTCTTCTCCCAACACAAAGTCCCATTCGCTTGTCATTTCTGCCTTCGTGCCCCACAAATCATTAGGGATTAGTGAGACGGGTTCTGTTTCATCTGGAGAAGCATCGCAGTCGCTGAAGATTTCAAAGCCCGGTTGGCGCTTTCCTTTATCATCAGTCCATGGTTCTGAAAAGATAAAGTAGGGAATGCTTTCCCCTTCCCGGACGAAGTAGCCATTGAGTGTCTTTCGATATGGCTCGAGGTTGTAATTCTTGGCCTTTGGGTTATTGTAGCCTTTGTATGCGGTTCCTTCCCACTTGATTTGAGTGAAGTTCCACTCTTCTTCGTCATCCCCATCGTGGATGGAAATGATGTATCCTAGGCCATGCTTTGTGTGAGGTGGGGGAACCGGTGGTGGTTCCGTTATCCCTTGTAAGTGCTTTCCAAGCCCCAAGCCAGGGAAGTATCCTTTTGCTTGCATCATTCTCCAGACAGGAAGGTTTCCAGAAAACCGAAGTGCCTTAGAGTAATCGTTTTCGTTGCAAGCTTCTATGACATTCACAGTGCTTTAGAATAAGTAATCAGATTTGAAAGGGAAATACTGACTAACTATTATTGAAAAGCAAACTTGATACTCTTGCCCACAAATGAAGTCTTTAGGCAAGTAGTACCCGACTAAACTACACTAGACTACCAATCGTTTCTTTTGCAAAATGAAAGTAAATAACTTTGAAAAGAAAAGAAAGATTTCATTCCTCTAACTCTTCCAGCTTATGGCACCTCCGCTAGGAGCAATTTTGACGAGGCCGCTGTCAATTAAATCTTGGATTGCATTCTTCAGGTTGAAGCAATCATCGGTATGGTGGCCATAACATTGGTGGTAGAAACAGTAGAGGTGTGGAGCTCACCCTTCTCTCTTGGGTATGTAACCCTCCATTGGGCTCATCTTTCCATCCTTGCGAAGACTTCTGAAGAGATGACCGAGAGAGATATTTCCGATGTCGGAGAAGATCCTACCCTTCCTTCGCTTAGCCATTTGATTGTGGAGGTCTCGAATATGGTTCTCGTAATGTTGCACAAAGACATTGTGGCGAGAATGATATTCTGCTTCCATTTGTTCCTTGAGGTCACGGTAGAGAGTATTGAGGCAATACTTGACCCTCTCATCAATGTCATCTTCAATGTGGGCTTCGAGGTTGATACACTTTTGGCTCATAGCCTCGAGTTCGCTTTTGACTTCTTCAAGTTCTTCGATCAGCTTCTTTGTCTTGTCAGCTTGGATGGATTCTTCCAAATTGTGCCATGCATCGTTGTTGTCAATTTGCTGCAGGGCTTTGGCGAGTTGAGCCTTGATGTCACTTAGCTCTTCTTGCACAAATGATTGCCCGCTATCGGAGCCACTTTCCATCTTCCGGAAGTCTCTAGCAATGCGGGTGGAAGGTAAATCAAAGGCTTCTCTCCAACCTTCCACATGTTCCATTTCAGCGACAAGGGCCTTGGTTAACCCTTGCAAAGTTGGTTGTTCAAGGTCCTTCTTGGTGATGACGTGCTTTTCGGTAGACATTGCATTGGAAGTCTTGAAGTTGAGTAGCTTCGGAAAACTGACAGAAGAGATGCAGAGAAGATATCAGGATCAAATCTAGCCCCAACAAGTCGGAAGCAGGCTTAAATGGCTCGTGCTCGGGCCAAAGAACAGACATTATCCCGCGCGAGATATGTAATCCCGCGCGAGATAATCACACAGAAAGTCAATTTTTATTAGACCTAATTTTTGGTCAGAATGGAAAATCCATTTTGAGGGGTTTCTAAGGCCTTTATCAGAACCTAAAAGCAATCAATCTGATTTTTGTAAAACAAAGCCATGTAAGATCTTTTTTTTTTTTGAAGGATTATTATTTTTTCAAAGGGACATCCGAAAGGGTCATTTCGAAGGGACTTTTTCCGAAGGGACTTTTTTCGAGGGGACTTTTTCGAGTCCTTCTTTATTTTCAATTTTACATGGCTTTGTTTTGATCAAAAAACAAGAAAAGATCACCGAGTCAAAACCGACCGGTCACGGAGTGATCCTAAAAAGACAATCTACATGAAAATGTGGCAATGCAGGGCTGGAAGGCTAGGCTCCCCGTGATATGACAATCTAGGTGGATTGAATACGCGGAGTGGGATGATCCAACTTCGGTGAGACCGGCGACTAGGTGGTTACCGTCATCCGTCCTTAGTGTGGGTCCCGGGTTTATAGAGGGTATGCAGTGCAATGAAAGATATATCATGAGTGCGCGTGTGTGATAGTCAATCTAGGTGATAGATAAAAAAGAATTTTTTTTTTTGAAAACAAAAGGAAAACAGATAGTGGCCGCACCAAGTGGTTGCCTACATTTCTCCCAAATTAGGAAGACTCAGACCGTCGTAGTTCCACGTAAAGAGAGAGAGAGAGAGAGAGAGAGAGAGAGAGAGGAATAAATTAAGTTACAACTCCCGAATCCCCAATGGACCGGACTTTAATTAAATAAAACCCAATCGCACGCAGTTTATAAATAACAATCAATTATTTAATCAAAATACGATTTTGAGTTCGACATCTTAAGGAAGGCCTTAAGATGAGGAAACTCTGCAGATAATGGATTCTGGGATCCCCCTTGCGTGTTCGACTCTCATCTTGGACTATGAGATGAACAGGAGAAACCAGAAAAAACCAGATTGCCAAGGCGATATCTCGCGCGAGATAGGATATCTCGTGCGAGATATGCCTGATCTGGGAACAGAAAATCGAATTTACAACAATTTTTTTTTGAATACCTCTCTTTTAATTTTGACGCAAGTTTAAGCCTCTTATTTTTAAGTCCCCAGCGGAGTCGCCACTGTAGCGATTCGTAGTATTTTTTAAACATCTTTTTGAGTTGCCACCTATATTATTCGTTTGAAAAACATAGAAAAATCATTTTTTTGAAAAAAAGAGATTTGGGTTCGGGGCTTAGGTTATGGAATGGGAAGGTCAAGGAGCACCCATTCCACCCAATCCGGAGATCAGTCTTGCTAAAGAAAAGAGGTTTTCAAAAAGAGAAGAAGATTTCAAATAAAAATAAATAAAGATCCATTTAACGGGGTTAAACGAAATGTAGGATCGATTGCTTCGAGACCGTCCCCATGATTTGGAGAGGCTCTAGGCCGACCCTAGATTCTATGAATTTATACCACTCTAACAATCAATTAGAAAGGAATTTAGGGGTTACCTTGCGTGAGGTGATTTGGACAGAGTTTCGACTCAAGTTTAGAATCGAATCTTAATGTGGACAGAGCTTCGCCTCAGTCCTTGACTTGGATCTTGATGTTTGTTTATCAACAAGGTTGACAAACAAACTTTGAGGTGATTTTAGGATGATTTTGTAGGAATCTTTCAGGGAGAGAAACCAACAAAATGTGTGTGAATTGTGGAATTGTCGACCTCTTGAACCTTGGAAGTCACCAAGTATTTATAGGTGTTGGAGAGGTGTTGAAGATGAGATCAAACACTCCTAGAAGGTTCCAGACTCCCAAAATCATTGGTTGGCCGGATGGATAAAGTCTTATCCCGAAAAGAGGTTGAAATCGACGAGAAAACTGTCATCTGCATGCTGCAGAGGGACAATATCTCGCGCGAGACACGCCATTCCGCGCGAGATATCATTGTCTGTGGACAGTTCTGTCCTTTCCCCGTTATCTCGTATGCAGTTTAGTCCCAAACTAATGGTGGTTAGTCAAAACTTAACGAAACATGACGAAATGGTGGATTTCTACTTCTTGACTCAAAGCGAGACTTAGAGTGGTATAAATTTGATCCGATGGGTTCAGAATGGGGTGTCTACACTAGGGCCAAACTCCATTAGTTCTCCTAAGCTTAGTTCTGTCCGTCCTAGATATAGCCCCTCATCTCGTCAAACGGCCAGAACTCGGGGGCCAGCGATGACTTGAGATAAGGAGAGCTACGGGATGTGGACAAATCTGTGGGAAGTAAGATTCTGGATGGTCATAAAGACAACAACGATGTTCAAATTCAAATTATAGCAAGAGCATAGCACTTTCATTAAGTCTAGTTTAGTCTATTTTTACGTAATAGATTAGTCAGTTTTTACTTTTTTAGCAGGGTAGGATTGCAATTTGATGTAATCTTTTCAATTTATGAAATTTACTTCTTCAACGTGCAAGTCAACTACCAAGCGAGTTTTCTCCTCGTCATGGATGGGAGAGGGCAAAACCATCTACGACCTATGTATGAGTCATCTTCCTCATCATAGAAAGATGAAAAAGAAGAAAGCCCAACGCCTCTAACAGCTAACGCGGAAAAACCATCTACGACCTATGTATGAGTCATCTTCCTCATCATAGAAAGATGAAAAAGAAGAAAGCCCAATGCCTCTAATGGCTAACGCGGCAAACCTTTTACGACCTATGTATGAGTCATCTTCCTTATCATAGAAAGATGAAAAAGAAGAAAGCCCAACGCCTCTAACGGCTAACGCGGCAAAACCATATGCGACCTATGTACGAGTCATCTTCCTCGTCATAGAAAGATGAAAAAGAAGAAAGCCCAACGTCACGAAGAGGAAACCCCTCGCCTTTACGACTAACGCGGCACATCGGTCCTGACCAAGGAATCTTTCTCGGCCTAATGACCTAAAAACAAGCAAAATTGCCACAACTCTTAAGACCGAGCCATCCCCCTCGTCAAGAGTGAAGTACGAGGAACCTTCCTCGACTCCCCCCTAAAGCAGACTTGTACTTGTGCAAAGCCCACAAACAAGCATTCAAACAAACAGTTCATAATTTCAGAGACTACGTGAATTAAAAGGAAGGTACATTTCATTAATATTCAAAGAAATATTTACAAATGCCCTAACCTATTACATCAAAATAAAGAAAAAATTCTAAGGCCTATCCTTCTGAGGGATCTCCCCAAAGAAAGCCTTTTCACCGGCATCAGCATTCAGCTTGGCTGGGAGATCGATGGTGATGGTGATTTGCTCAGTTTGAGCATTGGCTTGAGCCACCTCGTCTTTTAGCTCCTCGGCAACATTCACCTCGGCATCCACCTCCTCGTCTCTGTCCTCGATCCTCTTGATTAAGACGTTGAGATTATTCGGATTGATAGACGGAGGGACCCAAGCTTCTCTACCAACCTGAGCATCCATTCTGGCCATGATGCCCTAATTATATTCTGAATAGGGGACCAAGTAGTGAAGAGCTCGAGCTTCTTCGTCGTACGCGCCTTTTCAGATAAGCCGAGTAATGGCATTTAAGTCCAGGCCGTGGGAGGTGTCCACCATGAGCCGATGAGCCAAGTGCAAGTAGCCATCCTCGAACATAGTGGCTGTCTTATCATTAAAAACATCTTTGAAGGCCTAGCTACCCTTAAAACGAACAATCGCCTCCTCTTCCTTAAGGGAATAACGTCCTCAAGCTCTCGGCACTTAGCCTCAGCCATCTCGGCTCTCCGCATGGCCTCAGCCTTGAGCTTCTCAAGCTCGACCTCCTTCAACTTAAAGGCTTCCTCAGCTCGGGCTTTGGCCTCCTCGGCCTTCTTCATCTCCTCCTCGGCCTAGACCTTGGCCGTTTTCTCAGCCTCAAGATCAGCATCCCTGGTCTTCAGCACCTCAGCTAATGCTGCCCGCTCGGCATCTCCCTTCCTAAGGCTGGCCTTGAGCTCGGCCATTTGCTTGCCCACATTCTTATAAGGCACATTCTCGTAGGCCGAGATGGTGGCAAGCTGCAATATTGGTAAACATCAGAAATTATACAAGTACAAAGTTCAAGAAGCAAAAAGTACGAGATACTCACCTCGGAGATCAACGGCCCTTTCCGGCCGAGCAAGTTTTCCTTGCTAGGCTTGTCTCGGACCAGCTTCTCATAAGCCTCCTCGTCCAGGGCCCTTTGGACAGGAGCTCGACCCTGCCTCACGTGAGCGCCCTCCCTGGTAAGTAAAGGAAGGCCTCTCAGAGGTCGAGGAGTAGCGGTGAACTGTCGAGCAAGCTCCTCGGCATCGTTATAAGACTTGATTGTTTGAATGGTGAGGGCTGGAGGAGTTGAGACGTCAGCGACCCATTTAGAAAGAGGCTCCTCTACAGAACCAGATTGAGGCCTCTTTTGGCCCGAGTGCCTTTGGACGAGACCCGTATCCTCGGCAGACGGGACATCAGTTTCCATCTCGGTCCCATCAGTTGCAATCTGGGGGCTATGCCCCTCTGTTGTTTGTTGTTTATCTTGGCTTCCCGAGGTCTCCTCCTCGACATCAACAGCCTCCCCTATTAGCTTGACGGGCAAGGGGATGTCATCCTTGGCAGACAAGAGGAGTTGACGAGTAGTGGCCTCGTCCTTCCTTTGAGTAATAGCCGAGGTCTTGGCTAGCCGCCCTTCATCTTAATCAATTCCTTGGGATCAACGTCGCCTAGGGAGGCCATCTCGGCTTCTTGTTCAGGTGTTAGATCTGCAATTACGAAGAAGAGATAGTTATAACAGAGATAAAACAAGCATTAATTCACAAGTATCACAAGCGAGGAAAGAGTAATTACAGCCTACGATGCCTTCCTCTCTAAGGCATTGATACGGGGGGTCAAGATGGCAACGAGCACACTCAGCATGAAAGACTAGGCCGGGATGGACCTTACAGTCATTATATCTTCTCCCCCTATTTACGGGGATGAGAGGCACTACGCCGTCCCTCGATCCCGACATCAAACCAGCTTGAACGTAGTAACGGTCATCAACTTCCAAGGCCGACCATTCGAGCAAGCCTACCCCGGCAAATTCAGTAAGGCACTTAATCAAGGCCGAGGTCCACTCAGCTCGTATCACCCTCTTAGGGGCAGCAGGCTCATCAGCAGGATGACCGTTACTAAGTTCAAGCTGGTCTCTTTGGTGTAAGCTGCCTTCCACCATTTCTTCCACGCTAATGGCATGGTTCTCCCAGCCCCGTTGGCTCAAAACCTAGGCTACGGCATAAGAATATAAAGCTTACGAGGACCCTAGTCCCGTTGGCTCCCAGCATAGCCGGGATGGCTCTCATGTCTCCTAGGAACTCGTTGATGAAAGGGTCCAATGGGAGACGAAGTCCCTGCTGAAATTGCTTAAAGTAGAAATGGACATGGCTATCATTATAGTAAAACATGTTCTTCTCCGTCTCGTTCTCAAAAGTGGGATGGCAGATATAAGTTAACCTATACTCGTTTCGGTCCACCCCGTATTTTGAGTAGAGGACCTCCAACATCGAATCCCCGGCTTTGACTGGTTTAGCTCTGGGATGGGTAGCTCTACCTCGGACCCTTCTTCCTCGACCACCTCTTCCTCGGCCTTCAAATTGTTCTCCCTCGATGAAGGCGTCTACTATCTTGGTAGACGTGGAGGCCTCACTCCCTCTTTCCGTCATATCTGCAAGAAGGCGAGGAACAAGAATCAGTTAAGTCGTCCAAGGCTGATATTAAGACGGGGAAGAGGAATACCCCCCCCCTCATTCGTTTACAATAAGGCCGAGGAGGGAGCCTTACCAATCAAATGAGGACGATCAAGATGATCCGAAGCCGGGTAAAATAAATTGATGTGCTCAATCATCTCGGCTCTATTTTCAAATAACACTATACTGAGGGACAACGAATTAACTCTATCTATTCTCGTCTTGTCCGGATATTGGAAATACATTCTCGTACGTCCA
Source organism: Adenophora triphylla var. japonica (assembly GCA_022495995.1). Lineage (NCBI taxonomy): Eukaryota > Viridiplantae > Streptophyta > Magnoliopsida > Asterales > Campanulaceae > Adenophora > Adenophora triphylla. Next base: position 157,386 of record JAFEMH010005146.1, on the reverse strand, counting down.
TACCTCGTCAACATTTCCCCTATCTCCGTCAAGTTCACCAACAACCATGGTCCTCTCTCTCTCCGGTAACCCCTCAAGTTGCCCTTGTGGTACCCATAACGGAATCGAGGGCTATGGTCCCAAGAACGAGCCATTTCTAAAACGTGACGAGGTTTCAAGAATATTATCAAGGCAAGAATTTCAAGAAAAGCTTCATGGGTTCAACAATGGCGGTTGCGAATAAAAAAATCCAACCAAAACCCTAGAAATTGCAAGTTAAAAGCAGAAAATCAGTAGAAGGAAAGAAGGTGTACCTGTTTCTGTTGAAGATGGTCGGAATCGAATAGTGAAATCGAACGTCTCCGGTGAATCGGACGCTTCTGGGCAACTCAAGCACTCAAGAGCACGAAGGCCTTTTGAATCGTTTAATTCGCTCCCAAAATATTCAAGGCTGATAAAAGTTTGGAATTGAAAGGGAGATTTATTTTTATACTCAAATAAACGGGTTAAACCCGTAGCAAAACGGTCAAATGGGTCTGGCGCCCCCAACATTAAATGCATTTGGTGATTTCCAAGACGCGTGTCAGGCCTAGTGGACCACGCCTCATCATTGCGCTAGTAACCGGCGGATAATGGAACGACGCCAACATTTAAAGGGACATTGACACGCGACAACCTGTTCGTATTCTCATAGCCAAGGACGAGATCACTTTATCCTCGTCATAGCCGAGCTAGAAAGTCGGGGGTCACTGGACAGTATAAATCGAGATACGAACATGGGCTTGTCCGGGTCAGGCCCAAGTGGATTGGGCTATAAACATAATCCATATTAAGTTACGACATGATCTTCCTCGTCTCTATATCTCGACATCAACTAGGCCGATCAAGGCTCAGCAAGCAACCATAAACAAGGCTCAAATCAGAAAGCCGAGGAGACCTCCCTCGTAGGACGAGATCATTTTTCGTGAGGACGAGGTGCCTCCCTCGGTTACGATTTCATCATGACGGGCTCCGCTTATTCCTCATCCCTTCCCCGGCTCATCATGGACCGAGATGGCCATGTATGACGAGGAAAGGAATTTACGTATCTCGGCATACAGACGTATGACGAGGAAAGGAATTCCTGCATCTCGGCTTTCCGGCAGAGCAGCCCTTGCAATCCTTTTTCAACAAGGATTAAGCAGTTATAATCCAATCAGGATTGTAACCTCCTGTACCAATTCAAGTCAAATAAGGACTCTCTAACATATATAATCCTCCTAGGATTATACCTTATCTCTGGACAGTCCACGTTCAACATGGATTCTACCTATCCATCATTATAAATACAAGTCATTATTTCCATATTTTGGTATGTTAATTATTTGACTCAAAACCCCTGTCAAATTATTTTCTCTCTCTACAAATCGTGAACTTACTCTCACGCCGGAAGGCCTTCGCCGGTGAAGCCTCGGCTTAGTTTACGTGTTTTGTCTTATTTTCATGCTAAGCAATCGCCGGAGTACAATCTATCAATTGGATTTGGACTGATTCGACTTTTTAACATCATCATTTATTTATTCTTAATTTCCGTATAAAAGTAAAACTAGAAATCTTGATCCGTTGAGGGAGTATCAGTTCCAACCAACGATAGGGGAGGACAACATTAACTTAGATATTCGCAATTCAAAAAGAAATACTCCCTCCGCTCCATTATAATAGGTACAAATAAATTTTGCACAAAAATTAAAATATAATTTATAGTAAAATAAGTGTTGAGAGTATAAAAAGTGAGATAAGAGAGAAAAGTGGGGTAAAAAAATAGTAAGTGAATAAATAATGTGAATATAACAAGTGAGTTTTATAAATAAACAAGTATTAATTTTTTTTTTTTAAATTGTGTATTTTGTAATGGGACACCAAAACGAAGTTTTTGGACCTTTTTTAACGAGACGGAGAGAGTACCAAGGACTTTCTTAGATGGATTTATATACTCAATTCCAAGTGAATAAATTTTTTTAATTGGATTTCTTAGATTATTTAAAAGATGGATGAAGAGGATATATGAAACTTTGTTTTATTTTGGTTATGTCCCTAACTAGTATAATTTTTCTAATTGTGTTTTTTAATAATAATAATCATGAATGAAGAGAACAGAAAATTTGTCTCAATTCAGTTATGGCCAGGGCCCTCACAATGGTTTTCTAGGTTCGTGGCCAAGTCAAATGAATAGGCCCTACAAATTGATTTTTATCATTTGGGAAATTCATTTTTTAATCCTGGAGTAATTTTTTGTGTATATCATACTTATAAGTTATAAGTCAGTACTTAAAATATAACGAATTTTAATTGCACGATCATATGAATAAAGCTGTTAAAAGGGAAATATACTCCCTCCGTCCCACAATTTTATGGACTTTTGCAAAATGCACGGGGATTAAGGAGAAATTATTATATTGAAAGTGTTGTGAGTGTGAAAATAAAATAGGAGAGAGAATGAGTGGAGAGAATAGTAAATTATAATGGTGATGTGAGTATTAAAATAATGTAGGAGAGAGAATGAGTGGAGGAAATAGTAAAGATTCCTTTCCATTTTGGGAAAGTTATACTCCCTCCGTCCCATAGAACATTACCCATTTTGCTATTTTGGGCGTCCCTCTTTAAAGTCCCACTTTCCTAAAAAGGAAACCTTAAATCACTATTCTCTCCACTCATTATCTTTCCTACATTATTTTAATACTCACAACACCATTATAATTTACTATTCTCTCCACTCATTCTCTCTCCTCCCACTCACAACACCTACTTTAATAACATTATTCCTTATTTTCCGTTCTCAATAGTAAACGTGTAATGTTTTATGGGACGGAGGGAGTATATTATTGTGGGACGCCCAAAATAGAAAGTTTACATATTATTGTGGGATGGAAGGAGTATTTCTTTAAAATGAATTCAACTACAATCCAATAAAACGTCATTAATTTCAATTGATGAAGCAGCCACTGCAACCTCACATAATTAATACAAATCCAATCAAATTTCATATTTCAAGAAAATAAAAAACAAACCAATTTCAAAGATCAATAAAAATACAAACTACTCACTATTCAAAATCAAACCAAACAAATACTATGAATTGAATTGTTGGGAGATAAAAAAGAAAATTTGTATTAAGAATCTTATTCAAACAATTATTGAGGGGCAAAGTGAATTTGTTATATGAGATCAAATGTTGGCAAGAAGACAAAAATTTGAACGTGGGTTTGAAATGTAAAATTGGCGATTGCAGTTTATAAATTGTGAATATGTTTAACAGAGAGAGAGAGAGAGAGAGAGAGAGAGAGAGAGAGAGAGAGAGAGAGAGAGAGAGAGAGAGAAAACAAAATCAAATTATATATTTGCGTGTTAATTTTACTTAAATATCCTAAATAGCACTATAATGTTTATTAATAATTCATAAACTTATTAATACATCTATAAAAGTTGAATAAAATATGGGTATCTAACCATCATGGGGCCATCTGCCCTCCCACTTGAGTCGGCCCTGATTATGGCCTATCATAGTTTCTCCTGTAATATTGTTTGTGACAGAAAAAATCTGAATACTTAGGACATGTTTGATAAAACTAAAAATTAAGCTTTGAAAAAACAGAGCTGAAAAAGAAAAACTAAAATCGTTAAATTGCTGAATTTTAAAAGTTAATATTTTTTTTGTAATTACAAGTCACATATATCTGAATTTAATACAAATTCAACTAACACTCGAATATATTATTTGAATCATTTTCTTCTCACTTATATTTTCTTCATATATTTTCAAATAAATAGTTTTATTTTTTAAAATAACAAAAATTATATTTCAATAGTTTAAAAAATAATAAATAAATAAATTATCATTTATAAAATAAATATTATGAGTTTGATTTAAAACCTTTTTATTTTTACTTTAGACAACCAAAATAATATTTAAATATTTCTTATTGATGCTTAATTAGTCCCATAATATATATTAGTTTGATTTTTTTACTCAACTTTAGTAAACTTTGTGAGAAAATAAAATAAATAAGTATTTTAAATATGGCCTAGGAAATAAAATATATCTGGAAAAAAAGCTTTAAATATAGTCTAATATGAGAGAATAAAATATCACAAAAAAGAAAGTTTTAGATATAGCAAAATATAAAATATGTTGATGGAATGATTTGAACTCATTCATTTTTTTCTCTTTCCCCTCTTACCTTGTTAAGACACCCGTTTCTAGCTTAAAATTAATAACTATTTTTAAGACATTTTTAATTGTTTAAAAGATTTGATATTTCCTTACCTAAAATTGCTAGCGAATTAATGCCACGGCATGAATCATTTGGAAATAACATGCTATGCTATGCTATGCTATGGAGGACATCATTTCCAAAGTATTGGATAGATAGAAGAGACATATTTCGTCCAAAAATAAATGCCTTTAAAGAAAAAAAAATATAAAATTTGTTGTTGATAGTTTGATATACAATTGAAAATACTATCAATAATTCAATAGTAATCTTAAGCTTTCACTATACTAAATAAATTAACATATTATTCGTCATAGCTCAGAAAATTAAAAAAATGAAATTATCTTTCGACGCGAGGATGAGGAAGGACATATATTTCTTTACAATATTTACATAAATATACTCCCTTCGTCCCGTCCAACTGATATCAAAATTTTGGACACACAAATTAAGGAAAAGTAAGAGAGAGAAAAAGTGGAAGAAAATGTTGTGAGTATGAAAAATTAAATAGGAGAGAGAATGAGTGGGAGGAATAGTTAGGAGAGAGAATGTTGTGAGTGTAAAAGTGAAACAGGAGAGAGAATGCGTGAGGAAAATAGTAAAGATTTCCTTTTATTTTGGACAGTATCAATTGGGCTGAAACGGACCAAAAAAGAAATAAGTATTAATTGGGCTGGGACGGAGACGGAGGGAGTATATTCCATGAAAATTTTAGTATCATTTGGTTTGTTTAAGCTAAATTGACAGGTAGAAAGAAAAGAAGAGAGAAGAGGGTGAGGTTGGTAAAGAACAAGAACCTAACGCTGTGTAGAACGCGGATAGTGGGTTGTCCTGTCCCGGTTCGGTCTATGTTTAGTTTTGTGCCCAAACGACTCTCTATTTCCCTGAATCTCTGTTCCTTTGTCACGGCCCTTAACTGCGAAAAAGGTTTTATGGTGTAGGTTGTTGATCCATGGTGCTTAACATGTGGACCAATTATATCAATTTGATTTGTTTGGTGCTCAGCTCTCGTGACATGAAATTTTATTAACTCATTTTTTATACGTAAAATCTAAGGAGAAAATTTCTCCATAAGTTATGGAGAAACGGGTTACGAATATCCAGAAGCTATTGAAAGGATATTCAGAAATTTTTCAGACGGCACATGACTTGTCCCATGTAGTTCTTTCGGATATCGCTCAAAGGTTCTGGATATCCGTAACCGCTTTCGAAAGGATATCCGTAAGTTTATGAAAGTGATATCCGTAAACCTTCAAAATGATATCCGAAACTTTCAAAATGTTTCGGATATTCATTTGATGGTTTCGGATATACATTTGAAGGTTTCGGATATCCAAAACCTTCAATAAGCATTTTCCGGTCTTGGCCTTGGATTTGGCTTCAAATATGTTTACGGATATTCATTTGATGGTTTCTGATATACATTTGAAGGTTTATGGATATCCGTAAACCTTCAATAAGCAATTTCTGTCTTGGCCTGATTTGGCTTCAAATCTATTTTTTCTGGATATCCGCTCAAAGGCTTCTGGATATCCGTTCCAAAGCTTCTGGATATCCAGAACCCTTTGAGACTGATATCCAGAAATTTTCTTCTGGTTATCAAACGTATAGCTTCTGGCTATTAAAAACGCATAACCCCCTGCCTAGGCTAGTAGTAGTCACGATTCTATTTTGACTTTTACACAAAAATTAAAAAAAAAAATGTTTTGATTATAAAAAGTAAAGTATAAAAAAAAAAGTGGTTAGGGTGTGTTTGTCATGAGAATGACAATTATGTCTCATTATTCATTTTAAATAATAAAACAATTCTTACTCTGAAATAAAAAAATAAGGAAAGTAATAACCTTAATATATATGAGGCGGATCATTAATAATTATAAATTATTAGAGTTGATATTATGAATTATTATTAATAATGTATAACGGATGAATAACTAGTGGTACTATTACTATTACATAAAAATGATACAAGAGATTTTATTTTATCTCAGTTTTTTTTTTGTATTTTTAATTTGCAGTAAAAGGTGTATAAAAAACAAAAATAGGAAAAACATTTGTATTCAAGAAACGTTAATCCTCATCGTATGGAGTAATAAGTTAATAACAAAGTAAGTAGGCCAAAAGTTTAGATACACTCATTTCCTCTTTGCATCCTCACAAAAATTTTGTTACAAGGTGACACCTTAATTAACCATCAATCTCACTTTGCAGCCTATCACCAAACGAAATTAGAAATTTAATGAAAATTGGTCATGTGCTTGTACAGGAGGGTTATTTTGGTCATTCTCATTTTAACTTTTTATTATTCATTAAATTATAATTCTAGTATTATAATTCAATATTAATTCAATTTATTAATATAAAATATATAAATATTACAAATATCAAAAATAAAAATATAGTAAAGATTCTCTTAATGACTATTATCTATGTTTTGGAATTATTATTATTATTATTATGAATTATGAAAATTTGGGGTCGTTACATGCTCAAACATGTGTAGCTCAAAATACACTTTAAAATGTCCCTTAAATGGCATGTGTAAGTCGCATGATCTTCATTCCGTTTAAAAATTAACATTTCGTAACTTTATAGTCAGATTACAAAAAAATATGTAAATGTTAGCAACCAATTTGCTAAATTAAATTTTTGGGCGCAACATTACAAATACATGTAAGTCAAACTATCAATTGAGCTGAGTTGGAGCAATAGTTAGGAGAGAGAATATTGTGAGTGTAAAAGTGAAATAGGAGAGAGAATGAGTGGGGAATATAGTAAAGATTCTCTTCCATTTTGAACAGTATCAAACTATCAATTGAACTGAGACGGACTAAAAAGAAAATAAGTATCAATTGGGCGGGGCGGACCGAGTACTTGTTAATCGAAGTAAGTCAAGTAACTAACCCCAAAAAAAAAAGACACCCACACCATTTCCAGATTCAATCCCCTCAATGACTCACCCACCTTCTTCCTGTTCATTCTCCCCTACCCACCCACCATTTTCCCTTCTCATTGACCCCCACCCTACATTCTCCCCTCTTCCTTTTCCCAACATCACCCCCTGAAAAAAGGTCTTCTCTTTACTTCTTCTCTATCCTAGCTTCGTCCCTACTGCTGATCCTGTTAGAACATGGATTAATAATATGTGTTATTTAATTCCATATGTTATAATCATTTAATAATGTTAAAGTATAGACCAAATATGTAGAATTCCATTAGGTGTAAGTACCATTAAATGATGGGCATAATGGTAACTTCTCACCGCCTTCTTTACGAAAGGGTGTAGTCCCTAAATGAAGTGCCCCTTCTCTATCTATATAAAGGCTATCCATCAGCCATTTAGAGACACTTATTCATTCACTAAATTCAGTCACAAATCTTCTCTTTATTCACTAAGAAGATCAAGTGTGGGCACTATCATTTAGAAGATCTACTCTTCCCTACTTCGAAGTACTATCTCCCTACTTCCTTCTTCTACTCAAGAACAAAACTAAGAACAATCATGGAATCACAAGGTACACGCTTCCGTCTTCTTCTTCTTCATCTCCTTCTCTTCTTAATCTAGTTGTGAGTCGGTTTATGGTTAATGGATCGTTTATGTTCCAACAATTGGTATCAGAGCCTGCTCATATACTAGATTGAGTTTGAGTTTCTTGTAAAGCCTTATGCTTTTATTTCTTGAAAAGATTCCATGTTCATCATGTGTTCTTGAATTATTTTCATACTCTAATTAAGATTCTAGAGTATTATGTTACTTCTAAATTATAAATTTACTCAAAAGGCTTTCAATTCTTAATGTAAGATTATCCCATTTTGAACATAGCCACCATCATTGGATGCGTTGTGAGTTTGTTCAAATGCATAGCCACGCATTTAAAAATATTATGTGAGTATGCGGATCTACTTGCTTTGGTTGAATATTGATTCACCATTAAGTTAAGAATTGATAGTCTAATTGGGTGTTATGGCTCGTTGCGCAAGGGCCCGGCGCCTCCGAGGCGCGGGCCTAGCCGTCATGTAGATTGGTATCGAGCATGAAAGGGGGTGCGGGGCGTAGCCCCGCGGTATGGTATGCCTCTCTAATTGATTCAAACCTCGTTCATAAAATGATGACTTTTCACCAATCTGACAAATGGGCACGAGTCGTGCTATTGGGCACGAGTCGTGCCCTTTGATTCCTGTCGTTTAAATGGTGACTTTTCATGATTCTGGGCATTGGGCACGAGTCGTGCCTTTTGGCACGAGTCGTGCCCTTTTGGTCATTCGTGCTCACGACTCGTTCCAAAGCTCCCAAGTCGTTCTGATTAAAACCAAGCACTTCATTTCCACTCGTGCCCCATTCGTGCTCGTGGGCACGAGTCGTGCTCTGGCTAGGGAAGAGAGATTTTTTGAGTTTTGACCAGAATTTTGTGAAAATTTGTTAGTAAGTTATAGTATCTGGACACCCGCCGCGCCGGTGGTTCTTAGAGTTATCAAACTTTAGGAATGGACGGGTAGAACAAAAGGATTACTATCTTTTATTAATAAATTTCATTAATTACATTAAGGCCCTATGTTTCCGATTAATTATATCCTTAACATTTTGGACAAAGTTAACATGCTTGTTTCCCAAAGGAGACCTTGTTGATTAAATTCAAACTTGTTAAAAGATGAATGTAAGTATTGATATGTGATAACATGCTTGTTTCTCAAAGGAGACCTTGTTATTGACTAAGTGTTTGCATTCATGGGGTAATAATTGAATAAAACATTTGGTTATTTTAAATACTTTGTACCATCCCAAAGGAAGGCGAGTGTTTAAAATAAATTGTTTGTATTCTTTATTGCCGGGTAACAAGTACCTTAAACTTTAGGGCAATTTCTATACTTGAACCGGCCCAAAGGAAGGCAAGTATTTAAAGTGTATTGTTTAAAGCTATTTGTTTACCCTAAGATAAATCAAATTGTGAGTCAATTCGCAATCCAAAGATTAGTCTTGATGTCATATTGATTATCTTTTATTATGATGGAATTCATTTTGATATAATTAATCATTGTGTAGTTTCTTATATATGTTTTGTTTCATTCTTGTTCTTCTCCTTCAGATTTGTTTAATGCTTCATCCGTAACTACTGCCATTAACAAAGTACCTCTGCTTAATGGGATTAACTTTAAAACTTGGAAAAATAATATAACGATGATCTTAGGCAATATGGACATCGATCACGCATTAGGGGAATCAAGTCCCGCTGCTCTCACTAAAGGAAATTCCGTTATAGAACGGAAAAATGTTGAGCAATGGGAACGGTCCAACCGCGTGAGTCTAATGATCATGGAAAATGCAGTTTCAAAGACATTTTTGGACAATGTCTCTGAGATCGAAAATGCTGAATTTTTTCTTGAATTCTTGTGGAAACTTGTTTCCATACGGTACAAGGGTGAGGAAAATCTTCGGGAGTACATTATTGAATTATTTCAACTTTCGATCAAACTAAAGGCACTTAAGTTAGAGATTTCGGAAGATTTGCTCGTGCACTTAGTTTTGATCTATCTTCCTTCTCAATTTGGTCCTTTTAAGGTGACCTATAAATGTCAAAAGTATAAGTGGAATATTAATGGATTACTTTCACATATGACATTAGAGAAAGATAGGATGAAATATCTTAAATTAGAAAGTACTCACTCAGCATCTACTTCTTCTCATGGGATTAAGAGAAGAGGGAAGGAAATTGCGGTTGCAAGTAAGAAGCATAATGGATCATTTAAAGATCATAAAGTCAAGAAATGCTTCTTTTGCAAGGACCTTACTCGCATGAAGAATGACTACCATAAGTATCGCGAATGGCGAATTCAGAATGGTATGTCATTTGGTCTTGTTTGTACTAAGGCAAATTTGGTTTCAATTCCTTAATATACATAGTGGTTGTATTTGGTGCAACAACTCACATTAGTTCATGTATGCAGGGTTGCCTGAATTACCGAATCCCCAGTGAAGATGAGAAATACATCTATATGGAAGCTGGAAATCCGGTTGAAGTTATAGGCATAGGGACTTTTAGATTAATGATAAGTACTGGCTATTATTTTGTGTTAAATAATACATTCATTGTACCATCTTTTGATGGAATTTAATATCTATCACAATTTTGGACAAGGAAGGTTACTCTTGTTCTTTTGGGAATAATAAATGTGATCTTTATTTTAAATTCCAAATTTGTCGGTACTAGTACTTTGTCATATATCGATAATCTTAATTTACTTGACACAGTCAAGAAAATGAATGAGTCCCATAATAATGAAACCAAAACTAAAGGCACTAAGCAAAAGTTATCAAGTGAAAATTATTGTATTCTATGGCATAGGCGTTTGGGTCATATCTCCAAAGGGAGAATTGATAAAGCTTATGTCGGAGAGAATCCTAAAACAACTTGATACTCCGGATAAAACTTTTGCATTAAGTGTTTTAAAGAATAAATTTACAAACATTAAAGGAAATAGAATTTTGAGAGTATCAAACGTCTTGGAACTAATTCATATGGACATTTGTGGACCATTCATTAACCCTTCATGGAATGGTCAACAATATTTCATTACGTTCATGGATGATTACTCTCGTTATGGATACATTATTTTCTTCATGTAAAGTTTCAATCATTGGACGTTTTTCAAGTCTTTTAAGGCATAAGAAAGACTATTAAGAACGTTGAATCCGATCATGGTAGTGAAAACTACGGACGGTATAACGTATTGGGTGAATAACGTCCGGGTCCTTTATATTCGCTATTTTGAAGAGTGTAGGATTGTCCCTCACTACGCCATGCCGGGCAAACCTAGCATAGTATAGTGGAGAGACATAATAGAATCCTTAAGGATATGGTAAGAAGTATGTTTTCTTGTACTTCTTTACCTCACTCATTATGGGCGAAGCATTAAAAACCGCAGCTTATATTCTCAATAGAGCACCTTCAAAAGCTACCGACAAAACCCCTTATGAGTTATGGACGAATAAGAAACCGTCCTTAAATCATCTTCATGTATGGGGGTGTCCAGCAAAAGCTAGACCTTATAGGCCTAATGAGGGCAAACTGGACCTTAATACTGTTAGTAGCTATTTTATAGGGTATGCCGAGAGATCTAGGGGATATAAATTTTATGACCCGAAAACTAGAACATTTTTCGAGGCGGCAATGTTAGGTTCCTTGAGGATGTTGAATTTAGTGGGAGAAATAGTAATGTTTTTGAATTTGAAGAGTTAGAGGAACCACTCTATGTTCCTCAAACTTTAGTTCCTGTTGGAAATCGAGTAATTGTACCTGAAATTCAACAAAGAACATACAATTCAAATTAATATAGAGACTCCCGTAAATAACGGACAACATGGAAATGTTGGACATGAGGAAATTCAACAACCTCAAAATGAGGATGAACCAGTGCTCTTGAGGAGATCTACTAGAGAAAGAAGAAGTAATATTCCGGATATTTATGATATGTATCTTGCGGAGAATAAGGACACCTTAAGTTTAGTGGGAGATGATCTAATCACCTTCCATGAAGCCATTAATAGTCCTAATTCTCATAAGTGGATCAATGTCATTAATGAGGAGTAAAATCAATGAAAGACAATGACATTTGGGATCTTGTCCCATTACCTGAAGGTGTAAAACCTATTGGTTATAAATTGATATTTAAAACCAAAAGGGATTAGCAAGGTAATATGGAAAGATATAAGGCACGTCTTGTTACTAAATGATTTACTCAAAAGGAAGGCATTGATTATAAAGAAACATTTTTTCTAATATCTTCTAAAACCTCTTTTATGATCATTATGGCATTAGTTGCACATTATGATCTTGAGCTTCATCAAATGGATGTTAAGACAGCTTTTCTCAATGGCAATATTGAGGAAACTATCTATATGAAGAAACCGTAAATGGTGACTAATTCGGATCAAACTAGTCAACCGGGTTTGTAAACTTAAGAAATCCATTTATGGGCTTAAGCAAGCATCTCGTCAATGGTACTTAAAATTTAACCAAGTTATTCTTTCATTTGGCTTTGAAATGAATCTTGGTGAAGATTGTGTGTACCATAAGTTCAAAGGGGGAGTAGATTTATTATTTTGATCTTATATGTGGATTTGGATGATATTTTTCTTGCTAGTAATGATAAGGACCTTCTAAAAGAAACTAAGAAATTTCTCAAACAAATTTGAGATGAAAGATCTTGGTAAGGCATCTTTTGTATTAGGAATCCAAATTCATCGTGATCATTCACGAGGTATTTTGGGATTATCACAAAAGAGCTATATAGAGAAGGTATTACAAAGGTTTAGCATAAAAAAATTGTAAACCACATGACACCCCTATCTCTAAGGGAGATAAATTCAGTCTAAAGCAATGTCCTAAAATTAATTTTGAATCCAAGTATATGGAAAATATCCCTTATGCACCGGCAGTAGGAAGCTTAATGTATGCGCAAGTCTGTACTCGTACAAACCTTGCATTTATTATTGGGATGCTTGGTCAATACCAAAGCAATTCGAAAAGAAGAACATTAAGTCGCATCCAAAAGAATGATGAAGTACCTATAAAACATTAAACTACATGCTTATGTATATAAAATCGGATCATTTTGAGATCATTAAGTATTCCGATTATGTTTTAGTGGATGCAAAAATGTCGAAAGACATCATATGGTTATGTCTCTTGTTGAAGAGAAATAAGTATAAAATGAACAAATAGATATACAACTTATAGGATCAAACTCCATGTTATTGGATCCATTTTGTAAAGCGTAATCTCTTTTGATGTTTCACGAGCATACTGCTCATATAGGTGAAACAATTTTGATAATGCTTAAATCAGTGGGAGTTTGTGTTGTTTTCTATTTCTTTATGTTGTTTTTATTTATATTGATCTCATTTGGTTAAGTAGGACTAGTTGGAGAATATATATATGCATTCTTCATATATATTCATTAATATTCCATGCTACATATCTATACTTAATCTATGTCATTTAGTTGGATATATATATATGTGATTAATGTGGGTTTAGTTGCGAATCAATTACAACGACTGCCCCTTTAGTCCCTATACTTATAAGACTAATGGACGGGATTGTGTTGGATGACAATAAACGTGCACATAAGGGTTGTCATTCATGTTATAAATGATTAAGGAATTTATTTAGTAAAAGATACATATTAATATTAATCCAAGTGGGAGATTGTTAGAACATGGATTAATAATATGTGTTATTTAATTCCATATGTTATAATCATTTAATAATGTTAAAGTATAGACCAAATATGTAGAATTCCATTAGGTGTAAGTACCATTAAATGATGGGCATAATGGTAACTTCTCACCGCCTTCTTTACGAAAGGGTGTAGTCCCTAAATGAAGTGCCCCTTCTCTATCTATATAAAGGCTATCCATCAGCCATTTAGAGACACTTATTCATTCACTAAATTCAGTCACAAATCTTCTCTTTATTCACTAAGAAGATCAAGTGTGGGCACTATCATTTAGAAGATCTACTCTTCCCTACTTCGAAGTACTATCTCCCTACTTCCTTCTTCTACTCAAGAACAAAACTAAGAACAATCATGGAATCACAAGGTACACGCTTCCGTCTTCTTCTTCTTCATCTCCTTCTCTTCTTAATCTAGTTGTGAGTCGGTTTATGGTTAATGGATCGTTTATGTTCCAACAGATCCCACCCATTCCAATGCTTTAAACTTATTCTCCGGCCACTACCATCCCCGTCTCCGGTATCAAAGTCCAACGACACTATCTTTCGTGCAACATTCTTCATCATCCCTTCCATTCAGGTTACTTTCAAACACCAACACCAACCCAACTTTTTTACTTACCCAACAACGCTCAATGAATCTGTGATAGGATGAACTCTAGGGATTTTGTCGCCCCTACCCAGCCACATGATTGAAGATCTGGATCTGATTTTAAAATCAAATCCATCCCCTCTCTTTGTAGCCTTTACAAAATATGGGTATTTCTTTATTTTGGACAATCATTATGCATACGCATTTTTGGTGTTTGTGGTGGCCGAATTTGAGGAGAAGTTGTGGTGGTGGTGGCCAGATTTTGGGAGAATGGTGGTGGTGATGGTTGTTGACTCATGGGTAATGGTGGAGTTAGGTGGAGAATGATCAACAATGGATTGACACAATTGTCCTTCTCTTTTCAAGAAAAATGAACAAAATAGTCATGTGACATGTACATTAAATTTCTAACTCTTTTAATTGATAAGGTACGAAGTGGGATTGATGGTTAATTAAGGTGCTACCTTATAACAAAATTCAAGCAAAAATGCGAAGTGAAAATAAATATATACTTTGTTTGGTAGGCTAAATATATTTTGGCCAAGTACTAGGTAGTACCCATGGCAATAATGTGAATTCGATTGTACTACGTACCCTAGTAGTTAGTTATTCAGTGGTTCTAATGGCTTGGTCGGACATTTTGTTTAAGAATTTATTTATGGTTTTTTATTTTTTTTGAAAGAAAGAATTTATTTATGGTGTGGTGACCAAGAGTAAAAGGAGTTCTATGTAACACATTTTGTTTCACAAGTAAACTAATTCTTTATTACCTAAATTGAATATAAGACCTATTATCATTCTCACATAAAAACCCCCTACTTAGTTTCTCTTTCCTAATTTATATTTTATACTCACAACATCTATTTTATTTTTGAGTTATCGTGCAAAGTCAAAATAGAAATTTTATTATAAAACGGAGGGAGTAGTTGTATAGAGTGTAGCACATAAAATGGTACAATCGGGTCTAAGGGGATCGTGGCATTAGCCACTGATTACCTTCTAAAAAAAAGTTTCAATAAATTACTAAAGAAAAATAAATACTTCCTCCGTCCCAGACCAAGGGTATATGGGGGGATTTCACGCTTCTTAAGATTTTTTTTAAAAAATGAATAAAAGTTAAATGTGAGATAGGGAATAGTAATTAAATGTGTGATAGAAAATATGAGAGATAATGTAAAAGTTAAATGTGTGGTAGGGAATATGAGAGAGAATGTAAAAGTTAAAAATATTTAATAGGAGAGAGAATGAGTGGGAGGAATAGTAGTTAAATGTGTGGTAGAAAATAGGAGAGAGAATGTATAAGGATATAATGAATGGTTTTTTTTGTAAATATATGAAGATGATAAGGGTATTAATATATTCAAAAACTTGCCTTTTTTGGAAATGAACTCTTGATCTGGGACGTCCCAAAAGAGAAAGATGAACCCTTGATCTGGGACGGAGGAAGTATCATATTTTGCAGACTCTACATTTTAAGTTAAATTAATAGTAGTAATATCAACTAAATAGGTAAGGCTCCGTTTGTTTGGTAGATAATGTTTTTCAAAAAATGGCTTCTGAAAAATAATTTTTGAAAAATGAAAATGTTTTCCAAAACATGACATTCGCTTATTTGATAAATCTAAAAGTAACATTTTCTGTTGAAAAGACAAAATTTTATAGATAGTGTAGGTGGATGAGGGGGATAGGGGTAGGGTAGGTGGTAGGAAGAGGGTGAAGTACGGGTTAGGATTAGAATAGGATAGAGTAGTGAAAATGGGGTGGGTAGGTAGGGTGAAGGTAGGGGTTGGGGTGGGTTGGTGAGTGATTGAGAGGTGGGTAGGATAGGGTGTGGGTGGGGATGGTCAGGGGGGTTGTTAAAAAATAATTTTAATATGAGTTTAAAAAATTGATGGGGTGGGTGGTGGGTGGTTTGGGTGGAGAGGCGGCATGAGAGTTGTCAAAAATAATTTTAATATAAATAAAATTATTATTTTTGACGGAAGGGGGTGAGTGGGGTGGGGGTTGGAGTGGCGGCAAGAGAGTTGATAAAAAAATTAATATGAGAAAAAAAATATTTGACGGACGATGGGTGGGAGATTGGAGAGGCGGCAAGAGATTTGATAAAAAATTAATATTAGAAAAAAATTTGATGGGGGAGGGGGGACTAGTGGAGGGGTAGTAGTAAAGTTGTTAAAAAATAATTTTAGTATGAGAAAAAAAATTGATGCCGGGAGGGGGTGGGGAGGAGGTGGGATGCAGTGGGGGTTGTAGACACCCCAATCTGAACCAATAATTCATGATTACACTACTCTTCGTATCTATTTTGTGTTTTGATGAAATCATATTAGTTTCGGCATGTTCATTAAGTTTCTAACTAACCTCGTTAGTTTTGGACCTAACTGACTAACGAAATAACTGAAGAGGACAAAATTGTCAATCGACTAGTCGTCCCGCGCGGGATATACATGCCTCGCGCGAGACAACCCCTCTGCAGGATGTGCAGAATCACTTTCCTTCTCCGTTTCAAACTCTTTTCTTGATAAATCTTATCCAATCCGGGTATCCAATGATATTTGAGTTCTGAAAGCTTTCTTGGGAGGAATCCTAATCCACTTTTACCTCTTAAAATCCCTATAAATACCTGATGACTTTCAGTATTTCAGATCCCCACTTCGACGACGGTCGATCCCCTAAAATTTACTGATTTCTCTCCTTGAAAGACTCCTGTAAATCACTCATAAACAAACACCCAAATTCGTCTATCAACCTTGTTGATTGACAACATCAAGGCTCAAGCCTAAAATCAAGGCGAAGCTCTGCCCAAATCATTTCTCGATTGAGAAGACATCTTAGAACCACGTTCTAAACCAAATATCCCTAAACACAAGGTAAACTCCTATTCTTCTTCTTAATCACTCTAATTGCTTTTAGAGTAGTGTAATCCCATCAAAATGGTTAGCCTAGAGTCCCTTCAATCAATGGAGGCGATCTCGAAGCATACAACCCGACATTCCTAATTAAGAAATTAATTAGGGTTTTCTTATTTAAATATTGTCAGATCGATAATACTCAATTGGCAAGATCGATCTTCAGATTTGGTGGAATTGGTGCTCCTCGACCTTCCCATTCCATAACTTAACCCCCGAACCCTTGAATCTCTTTAAATAAATAAAAACATTTTTCTTATTGTTTTCCTAAATAAATAATAAGTGGCGACTCTATTATTCGAATAAAAAATCGAACGCTACAGTTTTGACGACTCCGCTGGGGACAATTAATTAAGAGGGTTCGACTTGTGTTACAATTGAATATTATCAATCTTTTTAATTTCCTGCAAAAATTTGATTTTTCTGATTTTTTTCAAATTTTTTTGTACTGTTTTCGTTAAAAAAATTTATCCGAATGATTGTCCCGCGCGAGACATTGTGGCGCTGTTTAAAACCAAACCTGGTTGTTGACCTTTCTTTAAGGTTGACCTCACACAAAAAAAAACAAAAAAAACAAAAAAAAAATAAAAAAACAAAAACTTACAGAAAAGTTTAAAAAATCAAGAAAAGTCAAAATAAATTATTATTTCTATTTTGCTTGTACTAACTTTATTTTGCAAGGTAGAGTAATTATTAATTACTAGAACTATATACTTGTGTGAGATTAGATTATTTTAATTTTTATCGGTCATCGATTGACTCGAGCTTTGTAATTAATTAATTTTATTCTTTCTCTCTCTCTCTCTCCTTTATGTGGAACTACGACGGCCTGAGTCTTCCTAATTTGGGGGAAACGTAGGCAACCACTTGGTGCGGCCATTATCTATTTTTCTTTAGTTAAAAAAAAAAAAAAAAACTCTCTATTTTTCTCTATCACCTAGAATTGACTCTCACACACGCGCACTCATATTATATATGTCATTGCATTACATACCCTGATAAACCCGTGACCCACACTAAGAATGAATGACGATAGTCGCCGGTCTCTCCGAAGTTGGATCATCCCACTCCGCGTCTTCAATCCACCTAGATTGTCATATCGCGGGAAGCCTAGCCTTCCAGCCCTACATCACCACATATCATGTAGATTTACTTTTTAGGACACTCCGTGACCGGTCGGTTTGATCTTGGAGTCTTTGTAATCCCTTGTCAAGATCATTTTTTGTGCAATAAGCCATGGAAAAGAAATCAATAAATTGTCGCTTCGGATTTGTCCCTTCGAAAATGTCCCTATAATTGTCCCTTCGAATTTGTCCCTAAAGAGAAAAATTTCTCTCCAGAATTATTGCACAAAACTTGATGTTACTTGAGATTACTTTGACCCCTAGGTCCTTAGGTTTGGTTTTTTGAATGTTAGAAACCCCCAAAACGGATTTTCCGTCCGACCAAAATAGGATTAAAATCAGAAAAATGTGACTTTCCGTGGTGTTGTCCCGCGCGATACTAGTTGTCCCGTGCGAGACAAGTGTTCAGTCTTTTTGTATTTTGGCCAAAACCTTCAAGCCTTCATACACCCTACTCAGCCAACCTGTTGGGACTCGATCATGGTTTAACACGATTGCTACACATCTAGGTTCTTCGCCAAAGCTCAATACAATGTCTACTTCTCCTTCTATCATCGAGGCCGAAATCAAGGAAGCTAAGGCCGAACTCATCTAAGCCATGATTAAGATGGATGAACAAAGTAAGAAAATTGATGAGCAAAATGCCCAAATGGCCGCCCTCATGAAAGAACTCCACGAGTTGAAAGTCAAGAAAGGAAGAAAACAAAAGAAGAAAGAGGAATCCTACACCAAAAAAAAAGGAAAACCAAGAAGTCATGCAAGAAAGAGGAAGAATCCGATTCATCCTCTTCCCCATCATCCTCCGATGATGAGGAACATACCTCTAAGGGTACTAAGACCAAGAAAGAAGATAGTGATGAAACTACTAAACTTGATAACCATGTTACTAAGAACTATCTTGAGAAGAAACTTGCAACCCTTGACACTTCAAAGGGATCATTCGTCCCATTTGATCCTGATGCTCTTCAACAATCCATCACCAAGTTTTCTCGCAAGTACAAGACACCCGATATTGCCAAGTTTAATGGTACTACTTGTCATCGAGCTCATGTTGAGACCTACACTTGGGCTATGCTTCCTATGGGTTGATAACACAATCTTGGCCCAATGCTTTCCTCAAACCTTAGAGGGTGCTGCAAGGGATTGGTACATGTCTCTTCCTACGACTACAAGGCTTGATTGGTCGTCTGCATGTTTAGTCTTCCAAAGGCAGTTTGAAGACAACTCCACTTACTGCCCTACTAGGAGGGATCTTGAACAAACCAAGCAACATGCAAATGAGTCATTTGCTGAATTTGCTAGAAGATGGAGACTCAAACTTACTGAAATTGTCGAAAGAACTACTCTCAAAGAGCAAATCCTTATCTTCCTCCAATGCCTCCGTGATGAATTTCAAGAGAAGCTCGCCGGCAATTACTTTCCTAGTTTCAACGAACTTTATGAGTCCGGGATTAGGATTGATGACTTCCTAAAGAATAAAAAGAAGAAAAGTACTTTTCGCTACAACAAGCCCACTACAAGTAAGGATGCTTCAGGCAACACTATTGCATTCAACCGCCCCAACACCGGTAAATATTCTGATGTTCCTCCTCCTGAAAAGAAAAAGAGGCACTATGACAAACTTGAAGGAATCACTCAAGAAGAACTCTTCGATGTGCTTGTCAAGAATGAAAAGATCAAACCAAGGGAAGGTGGTCCTCCTAGGGATATGGGTCCTCATCATGCTCATCACTTATTCTGCAAGTACCACAATTTTACCGGCCACGACACCAACACTTGCCACCACTTGAAGGACATCATCCAAGACCTCTTTGACATTGGAGAGATGGAACGTCCCAACGTCATCACCAATCCTCTCCCTCATAATACATGAAGAAGATGAAGCTCCAAGAAAAAATCTACCCTTACCACTTTAGGGCTACAACTATACTCTCCCTCTCTCCTTTGATAGAAGTAGATTAGGTTTTAAAATTTTCAAGTATGAACTCGAAGAGTCATTCTGTCTTTCTAGTACTTCTCACCTCCTCTAGTTTGTGTCATCTAAACTATCGAGTCTGTTTTAATTTCTCCATTAATCAAAGTCATTTTCTTTTCCTAAACACTTTCCCTAAGGTTGTTCTACCTCATGAGTATCATTTAATTCATGCAAAATAATGGACCCTACATTCCCTAAATTATCGCAAAAGAATAGAAACTTCTAAACGAGTTTAAGACGAAAGTTATCCTTAGAAGGCTTAAGGGCTAAACATTACCCCTACTGAAAGTCAAAGATCGACAAACGAAGAAAGGCAAAGGTGCTGCCATCAACCTTCACTCCAAGAAGAGTGGGGCTACTCAATTCAAAGCTTTGAGAATATAAAAAAAAAACTCTCAAGCTTTCATCACCCCCACTACAAAGGTGAAACTTCAAAATGCATGAAGGACTCTCCCACAAAGAAGAAGAGTCAAGTGATACCCACAAAAGGAATGAAGATTACTTAACATTCTCCTACAACAAGTAAAGATGACTTTCAGTATCAAGAAAAATGTTTACCCTTAAGTCATACTAATGTTTGGCTTTCTTTTCAAACTTATTTAGAAATATCTAGATGATGCACGGTTCATTAAAAGGTAGAACAAATTTTTTAGATCTTTGAGCCAAGTAATGTTTCTTGTTGAGTCTAGGGGCTTCCTGTTAGCCACTCTCATACACACTCTTGAAATCCAAGTATCAAAACTGGGGCTTCCTAACCTTTCCTCCCCCAGTCAATCTCTACTTCAAATCAAATTTGCATTAGGAGCTTTTCCTCTTTGACTTCTCACTCTCGCCATTAGAAAATACACTTCTCCAAAGAGTCAATGCTTGGATCACCTTCCAAAGAATAGAGTCCATCTATCCTCAACTAACTTGAGATCTCATTTCTCTTTTCTTAATAAGATTTTCTCCACTGAGTTCTCTTCGAGTTAACATATTATTTTCAAAAAAGAAAAAGAAAAAAAAAGACGCAAAAGAGATGCCCGCTAGATTGAAAACCCGAAAGGGCGGTCTATGCAAAAACCAGGGTGCGTCACTAAGAAAAAAATCAAAGGACAAAGGGAGACTATTCTTCAAACCTTCTTCATCGAACATCATTCGATCATCTTCAAATCAAATCAACAAGGAGAGCCTTCTTCGATCATCTTCAAATCAAGAGAGCAGCCTCACAAGCCTGTTCACAAAGTCATCTATCACATTCAAGCAACTTGGGGTTTGAGACAGGAAAGAGACTTGGACATAAAATTATTACGACAGTCGACAGATTTGTAGTCGTTTGCCTCCTAAAGACACGACTCAAGGGAGAATTAAGAATGAAGATTCGCAACAGGCCTAGATGTGTTCACACAAAGTTACTCATCAAATTCTACAACAATGAAGAAGCAGTACAATACTCTCGCTGACTAGCAACAGATTCTGCATAAACCTGATTTGGTCCCAACTTGTCAAACACAAGTTCACTCATACAGTTCACCCATCTCAAATATAAATCCATACAAATATCCCTACATGTCCATATACCGCATACTCATACAAAAACTCACCACCAAAATGACCAACCGGCCATTTACACGAACAGACGTGGACACCACCACGTGAGTCCAATTAAACAACTAAAATCTAAAAATCTATTTGGAATATTTATGTGCTAGCAGATGCAGAAAGGTAAGAATTTTTCGGGTCCATCCGAGACCAGCATGCATATATCCTTGCATTACAGGAGCCAACAGAACCTCCACCTCAACCGACAACTTCAAAGTCTGTGACGGCAGCAAACTTCAAGTTCGTGACCTCGGCAGCATCAACAAAGTCTATGACGGCAGTAAACTTCAAGTTCGTGACCTCGACAACATCAACAAAGTCTGTGACGGCAGCAAACTCCAAGTCCGTGACCTCGGCAACATCAACAAATTCTGTGACGGCAGTAAACTTCAGAGTCCGTGACCTCGGCAACATCAACAAAGTCTGTGACGGCAGCAAACTTCAAATCCGTGACCTCAGCAACATCAACAAAGTCTGTGACGGCAGCAACGACAACAAAGTCCGTGACCTCGGCAACAACGGCAACGTCAGTAACCTTGGGCGGCGCACTTCAACAACTTCGTCAACAAGACAGGTATATTCAGAATTGGGCCAAGTCCTTGATTCCTCAGTATGAGTTTGCCTTTTCAAAAGAAAAAAAATCTTCGATTTTAAAATGCTCTTCAAAATACCTAAAAGTGCCCTTTAAGTGTTTTGGAGTCGAACTACGTTTTGGTCTGATTCTCCGATAGAGATACGTAGGCAGCCGTTCAGCACGACCATCCCAGTATTCAGAATGATGTCTTTTCTATCGATGACATGACTTCTTCCATAAGTCTTGTCACCGAGGGACTTTGTAGACACCCCATTATGAACCAATAGTTTATGATTACACTACTCTTCGTCTCTCTTTTGTGTTTTGATGAAAGCATATTAGTTTCGGCATGTTTCGTTAAGTTTCTAACTAACCTCGTTAGTTTTGGACCTAACTGACTAACGAAATAACTGAAGAGGACAAAATAGTCAATCGACTAGTGGTCCCGCGCAGGATATATGTGTCTCGCGCGAGACAACCCCTCTACAGGATGTGCAGAATCACTTTCCTTCGCCGTTTCAAGCTCTTTTCTTGATAAATCTTATCCAATCCGGGTATTCAATGATATTTGAGTTCTGGAAGATTCCTTGGGAGGAATTCCAATCCACTTTTACCTCTTAAAACCCCTATAAATACCTGATGACTTTCAGTATTTCAGATCCCCACTTCGACGATGGTCGATTTCCTAAAATTTACTGGTTTCTCTACTTGAAAGACTCCTGTAAATCACTCATAAACAAACACCCAAATTCGTCTATCAACCTTGTTGATTGACGAACATCAAGGCTCAAGCCTAAAATCAAGGCGAAGCTCTGCCCAAATCATTTCTCGATTGAGAAGACATCTTAGAACCACGTTCTAAACCAAATATCCCTAAACACAAGGTAAACTCCTATTCTTCTTCTCAACCCCTCTAATTGCTTTTAGAGTAGTGTAATCCCATCAAAAGGGTTAGCCTAGAGTCCCTTCAATCAACGGAGTCGATCTCGAAGCATACAACCCGACATTCCTAATTAAGAAATTAATTTGGATTTTCTTATTTAAATATTGTCAGATCGATAATACTCAATTGACAAGACCGATCTCCAGATTGGATGTAATGGGTGCTCCTCGACCTTTCCATTTCATAACTTAACCCCCAAACCCTCGAATCTTTTTAAATAAATAAAAAGGTTTTTCTTATTATGTTCCTAAATAAATAATAAGTGGCGACTCTGTTATTCGAATAAAAAATCGAACGCTACAGGAGTTGGGAGGTGTGAGTGGGTGGTGGTGGAGTTTGGGGGTGATGTTGTTAATAAGCATTTTTTGAAAAATGTTTTGAAAAGGAGAAATTCGAAAGTCATTTTCATTAAAAAAACAAGCTTATTTTTTATTGTCCGAAAAATATTTTCAGTTGACTTTATTTTTCGATTATTACCAAACAACAAAAAATGGGAAAAATATTTTTTGAAAAACATTTTCCTCTTAACAAACGGAGGGCCTTATCTCACACGTTTTTTTATTCAACAAGGAGTTTACAATGCTATATAAATACAAACCATAATTTACATTATTTTGGTGATAAATCTTTTGACTCTAAACTATTATCAATTGATTTCTCTATCTAAACACAAATATTTACTCTCACGCCGAGGGCCTTCGCCGGTGAAGCCCGCTTAGTTTGTTGTTTTTATTCTTTTTCAGGCTATTCAATAATACAGGATACAACCTGCCAATTTATTTGGGCTGATCCGAACGTTTTTGGCATCATCAGTTTTGTTTCATTGCCGAGAAACGATTCGAAACACCTATTGAATAACTTGAAAAATTCTGCTCCACTCTCCTAATCCTAATGGAAGACAGACATACTGCTAGTATTACTCCTGAACATGATAATGTTCTTATGGAATAGATTCTTGGCAACACAAAGACTGCTTTTCCTCTTGTCAATGGGGAACTGCCTCCTCCACCACCGCTGATTGATGTACTGCCCCTAGAAATGAATCTGCGTTTTAGGGGACAACCAATAACCGAGATAGTGCAGACGAACCCTCCTCATCGTCGGCGCCGAGGAAGGCCTGCCGGTAGCCAGACGACGAGGAATGCTGCCCAGAGATGAACTGGGCTTCCCCCCACAGGTTGATCGCAGAACTCTATTGCATCAACAAATGGAAACTTTGCAACGCATTTATGAAACGCAAAATGCCTTGCTACAGTTAGATCCTGAACATTCTCCAGCTGAATTCATGAGGCCTACGAGGACTGGAAATTCCTTTGGAGGGCAAAGTCAGGTTGATAGGCGTGGTAGTCAGTGGAATAAAGAAAATCTTACTCGTGGCCAACATCCCCCTCACCTTGGCATCTCTGGGAGATCCAGACCCAACCCACAAGATGTCCCTTCTCGTCATAAGGCACATGGGAATGGCAACATAAGAAACGAGTTAGATTTGAAAAGTCACTTGAACCAACAAAGGGACCAGGAGGTTAATTCTGTTGACTTAAGAGAAAGGCTCAGTCATGTAAGGCATAAAACCCCTCCTCGTCGTAATACCCCTCCTCAGCCTAATAGCCCTCCTTGTCCTATGAGCCCTCCTCGGCCAAGAAGCCCTCCTCTGCACAGATCACCTCCTCATCCTGAATTGACACCTAGAGGGGACAGAACACCATATGGGCATGGGGACAATCACCAGGAGAGTGAGGAACACAGTAGAGTGAAAGGACACAGAAAGAAAGAAAGGACCCACCATAGCTCTCATTTCAGCTCAGGGATCGATGCTAGAGAATTATTACTCTTGAAAAAGAGATTAGATGAGATGGAAATGGGAAAAAAGGAAGTAGATGAAGATGATATCAATGCCATCCGTCCTTTCTCCCAGCGTATCAATGATTTACCCCCCAATCCTGCTCTTAAAATCCCAAGTTTTGATAAATATGCGGGAACCACTAATACACGGGATCATGTGTAAAGTTTTGAATCCACCATGGCCCTCCTCACCAAGGTAGATGACATTCTCTGTAAGGCATTTGTGAGTACCTTCTCCGGAACAGCTTTGACCTGGTTTCGAGAGCAGAAGAAGGGAAGTATCGACAGCTGTAAAATCATGAGGAGGAGGTTCCTAGACCACTTTTCCATAGTAGGGAAGAGAAAGAAGAGATTGACAGATCCTACTAACATTGAACAAGGGAAGAATGAAACCACTCTGAGTTATTACAATCAATTCAGAGCTATGGCAAACCAAGTAGAAGAAAGCTTGACAGACAGGTGATTGTTTGATTTAATTTCGGACTGAGATTCGGACAGTTGATCAATGAACTTTCTGCCAGATAACCTAAGTCAAAATCTTATATATACAATGTGGCTTACGCCATAGCGATGACAGAAGAGAAAAGTAAAAGGAGGTCTGAGAAACTAGAAGCAGAAGAAGGTGGCACCAATCAGGCCTCAAATGGAAGTGGCTATAAGGGGAAGAATAGAACTCGGGATAATGAAAAAGCCGAGGTTTTTACCCCCTCACAAAACCAATCACATAAATCATGTAATTGGTGAATCTACCAAATCCCCGACCGCTCGATGAAAGAACAAAATACACCTGTGACAGCTCCAATGTGCCTTTCACAAGGACCACGGACACGCGACGGAAATTGCATCTCCCTCAAGAGAATGATCCAAATATGGGTATACGAGGGAAATCTTGACCGCTACATTATGATAAAGGATAACAAGCGAAGAATAAAGGATGATGATGAAGATGACAAAGATGATGAAAGGGAAGACAGACCTCCTAGGGCCAAACTCCATGTTATAAGGGAGGAGATTGTCTCTAATAAAAAATTGAAAGACCAGATCCACGAGATAAGTAAGGTCTATCACATCCCCGCCTTGATTCATAAGAAAGAGGAGGTTATCAGCTTCTCCCCTAATGAACTAGCCAGAAGTCGTGCGGCCCGAAAACAACTTTTGGTGATCAAAGGGAGGATCGACAACTGTGAATTCGAGAGACTACTCATAGACTCGGGGGCCTCTCGAGATATTCTGTATTACTCTACCTTCCAGAAGGTGAATATGAAGGATAGCATGCTGGAGCCATACTTTGGAAGACTAGAAGGCTTCACAAACCACAACGTCAGCGCCATGGGAACAATTGACTTATTATTGGAAGTAGGAGAACATCCCTTCCGAGTAGAGGCCACTGTAGCATTTGTTGTAATGGATATGGCAAGTGACTACCATTTCATCATGGGCATTCCAAGTCAAGGCAAACTCGAGTTGGTCGCCTCCCTCCCTCACCAACGAGTTAAATTCCCTACACATGCTGGAGTCGGATGTGTGAGGGCGACCCCCAGGGACTTCTTGGAACATGTCATGAGGAGCAGAAAAACATCTAGAAAGGTGGAGGTGGACACACCGGAGGAAAACATGAAAATCTCTAAGTCTGTAAAGACTACCAGCACTAGTTATAGGCTTAATCTGATTTTTGAAGCAGATGATGAGAACCACATGATCCTAGATATACATGAAAATAATGACACAGTTCTGTCCGTCCCAAATTTAGCCCCTCATCTCGTCAACGACCAGAACTCGAGGGCCAACTCTGACTTGAGACAAGGAGAGCTACCAGACATAGACAAACTAGTGGAAATGGAAGACCTAGACATAAATGGTGAGGAAGGTAGAAGACTTAGAGAAATAATCATCGAAACATTGGAATTTCGAGACAGTACAGAGATGGAGCCCGTAGATGAATTGGAAGAAATCAAACTTAATCCCGACTATCCAGAAAAAAAAATAAAATCGGGGGCCAGATCTCCCCTGAAGAGAGGGAGGAAATCATCACCCTTTTAAAAAATAATCTTGATGTCTTCGCCTAGAAGGTCGAGGATATGAGGGGAATTAAGGAAGAGATAGATCTCCACAAATTGAAAGTTGACCCTCCAGATCTCCCCACCCCTTCTCCATCACTAATCTCAAACTCCACCACCATCTTCAACCCTTCCCCCACCTTCTGCAACTCCCTACTTTTTTCGATACCCTAACCTTAGTCGACCCATATATGCCTCAACCAACAAATTAACTGTAAATTCAGATTGAAAATACAATCAACCACTTTCATCTTCTTCATTTATCTCTTTCCTCACTACCCAAATGAAATCTTGGTCAGAAGCTTCGATCCCCATGGCAATCTCGTGCAATTGAGAAGCTGAAAAGCTTGTCACACTCCCAAAACTGACATAAACAACCGTATTTGGTTTTTTCGAATCAAGCCATTTCAAGCATTCGTGTTCATCGATGGCCGCTTTCTTCCTCATTTGTTCTTTAACTCCAACTACCTTATTGTATAATGAAATTGGACCTATATGTCACGCCTTCTTTTTCAAGACTTTTACGTAGTGATCAACATAATCGAGCTCATAAAAGCTATTGATAATAGCTTTATGGCTTGCTAGCTAAGAGTCAATTAACAAATGGAAACATACAATATCGAAAATCGAAATCGAGGACACAACAGATCGATCGACTGATGGTTAATTGGGCATCAATTAATTAAAAAAATTAACAAACCCTAACCCTAGAAATAAGAGGTAGAACGGATCTAAACGAAAGAGGGATCGATCAAAAGAAGTGAAGAGAATTGTTTAGGAGGGACAATTGATTTGAAATTTTGAAGGATGAAAGAATTTGGAGTAGAGAGATAGAGGCGACAGAAGTGTGCTGGGAGAAGAAGGAGGCGGCGGCATAGGTGGGTGGGGGGGGGGGGAAGATGGGGCGGCCAGGTAAGATTTGAAGGAAGAAGATGAGGGTTCTTAGTGAAAAAGAAGAAGTTTAGTGACTAAATTGAGAAAACAAACAGGTTAGGGACATATTAATAACAAGTTAAACCTTCTTAGTGAAAAAGAAGAAGTTTAGTGACTAAATTGAGAAAACAAACAGGTTAGGGACATATTAATAACAAGTTAAACCTTTTTTGAATGTATGAACCACCGAAAATACCCTTTATAATTCGATTATATGTTTTGCATATGATCATTTAACGATGAAAAACTAACATGGTTAATGATAGTGCTAATGAATGCAAAAATAAAGTTGGATGTGTTGGATAAAAAAAAATTAGTTTAGTGGTAAAATCCACAAAAAGACAATAGTTGAGTGTTATTTTTTTTGTATTTTTACCTTTGAAGTAACACGTCACAAAAATAAGTAAATAAAAAATACTGCAAAGAAATAAAGTGTATAATTAGCCAAAAACAAAGAACAGAGAGAGAAAAAAAAAAGAAATTAGAAAAGAAGGAAAACAAAATTGGCCAAAAAGTAAACAAAATCATCTTCCTCATTACTCCTTAACAATCTCTCATCCAACCAGTTTCCTACCTCCCTCCTCTTTCTCTTCCCTTCCACCCTCTCTCTCCCTATTGAATCAAATCTTAGATTTGATTTTGGTGTTTAAACATATCTAAATTTTTTCTTTATTTTGAATTTTGAAAACAAAGCAGTGATGAGGTGGTGGCGATTGCATGGTGGATGCTACGAGGAGGATGAACTTTGGGTGTAATGTGTAATATTTTCTTCGTATTATAAATGTTTAAGATGAATAGTACTAAATTTTAACAAATTAAGGTAAAAAAATGAGAATTAGTACAGTTGGAGGGTGAAATTGCAATTTTGAAAGAAGCTTGTTAGTTTTTTTTAATCCTTTTTATTAATTTTCAATAAAATTTTACAACGTCTATTTTTACAAGATATTGCAACTGTTTAACAAATCTCAGGAATCAAAATGTGACAAAAACAAACTAAATAACCAATTTAAACAATATGTAAAACTCAGGCAATTAGATTGCAGTTTGCTTTTTTTTTTCCAAATGTCACTGCCATAGGCTCCTCAATGTCCTAGCATTGCAATTTTCACAAGGCCAAATTAATATTTTTGGTCACTGAGTTATTTTCAGTTGTCCCGCTGTTCTTTAAACTTGTTCATTATTATCAATGTCATCACTCCATCCATCATGTTAACAAAAAATTTACAAAAGTTATTGACGTGATCTCGCATATCTAATTTATGTTAATTTTTTAACGATATTGTTAACTTATGTTAGGTTAGGTTTTTCCCCTTAAGCACAAGTTAACAAAGTCATCAAAAAATTAACCTAAATTAGTCACATGAGGTTAGGTGACTAATTTTCGTTAAATATTTAACGATTTAATGAACGAAATAACGAAATCGGAAAAAGTGAAAAAGTTTAGTAGTGACGCTAAAAAGACAGAACAATGGTGACTATTAGTTTGGCCTTTTTAATAATTGCCAAGATCTTAGCACTGTCCCGTAAACTCAGTTAACCGACTCCATTTCTCCTTCGCTGCCCCCATAGACTCGGATCTCTCTCTCTCTCTCTCTCTCTCTCTCTCTCTCTCTCCATGGAGAAAATTACCACATTTACTTCCTCTTTCCTACAACTAATTTCCTCAATCCCCATTTTCACATGCCCATTCAATCGATTTTCGTCAAATTTGATCATAAAATTGCCTAATCATGGCCTGCATGCAGCTCGGTACAAAACCTGAAGCATTTCAGCTTGAAGGACACACTTGGTAAGCTTATATCTCTTTTCTTTCTTTCTTTCTTGATTTTTCGTTTTAATGTAATTTACCCTAATTGGGGCTGTTTTATACTATAATTCGTTTTTGTATCAAATCAATATGACATGGGTATTTATTGCTTTGTAATTTTATCTTCAAATCTTTGGCTTTTCAATCTTCAATTCCTATCTTGAATGTGGTTGATTATTGATTTTGTTATTCTTTAATGATGCATGTGAATGTGGGATTTGGTGTTAGCTAGGTGGGCTTTTAGGCTTTTACCCACTTCAAAATTTTGCTGTTTCAGAGATTCTCTTATACAAATTGTAATTTTGTAAAGAAATTCATATTGTGAATGTTGTTCTATATGCTTGTGCCTATTGTTCTTGTACCAATGGTTCTAGAATTGTAATGCTGTTTTAAGTACTAAATTGGCTTTGGCGATAGTGTTACATTTTCTAGATTGTTGTTTTAGATGCTGGGGGTTCTGGATTGGTGTTCAGATATTGTACATTGATTCATTCAGTTAATTCGGCAGTAGTATAATTGATGTATTTGGGACATTTTTGTAGATGCTAGTTTGATTTCACATTTTTTTGGGGATATGCTACCCGTTTTCAAGATTTATATTGACCTTCCCTTAACTAGTGACCTGTCCTCCGCTGTGATTGGACCATTGCTTGCTGGTTGCATATATTAGATGGTCGTTGGACCTTGGTGTTTACCTGGTTGGTTACTTGATTAGGTCTGCCCACAGCCCTAATATACTTTTCACCTTTCTTTTTGCTTTTGTTGTAAATACATACTAATGTAATTTTGGTTTGAAACTATTTTATGTTTCATTTGTACGACAGTTGTGGTTCAATTTTATTATTTAGTTGCAGCGTATAAAGTTTGAGTTATTTTTGATGATTCATACCTCCCAACGAAATGGTCATGCTATGGATACTCAATTCTCACTGTGTTAAATGGTTGAGTTGTGTTGTTTAGAATGTCCAAGTTAAAGCCACTAAGAAGGCTTATATAATGGAAGGTTGTTTCTCATAGACTCCTGAGAGACTCAAATGGAGTTGCGAAGTCGGTTATTCAAGAATTATCTGTAATATCCCGTACTGATTTTATTTATTTTAGCATCGCGTATCATCCATTTGTTGTCCACATTATATAATTAGAAGTTTAGTATGTCTTATACATCAATATAATAATCGATTAGCTGAAGTAGCTTCTCATATTCACTAATTTTTGAAAATCTCTAAGAAAAACTTAAGTTAGGTAAAAAATTGGGTGCGGATTGTGTAATATTTTAATTACTCTTTATAGAGGAGTAGGGAGGAATTATTTTGCATTTGTAGTAATTCAATCCTAAAAGGTTTGAATGCAATATTGTTAAATGCGAATACCTGTAACCATTACGGTGGCACCGAGCATGTAAATCTGGGTGAGGAACCCATTTATACTGTTGTGTACACATGAGGAGTCACTGATGAGGTGATAACTATTGTCATTTAATGAGTCTCGAATATAAAGCTCCAAACTTGAGAGTCTGCTGGCAGTGGCACACATCTGGTTGGTGTTTCAGTAGGAATTCAGTTACTTGAGGGTTAGAAGGTACACGAATTATACTAGCATGATTAGAAGAAGAGATAGGAAGAGAAGTGAGAAGTATTGGACCTTATAGAATCAGGAAAGGGAGACATTAAGAAACAATTTAGTTGCTGCAAACATAGCATATGATGATGCAGAAGAGGAAGAAAAAGGAGAAGCATTTGATAAAAGGAGTTATGTTCCATAGACACACACATCTTGTTTGTAGAATATTTTTTTAGCTATCAGAGTATACAGTCCATAAGCATTCATACCTGTTTGTAGTAAATCCTTGCGACGCCGGTTTGCAAATATTTGGTGTTACACAAAACGCACTATTCATCCCCATGTGGCTCCAACAAATATCCTTTAAGTCAAGTTAGGACACGTGTTATCTCATGACTGGCCCCCGAGGATCCCAACTACGATTAAAGAGAAAGTCAGCTGCAGACAACGTTCCCGCAAATCTGTAGGACTTTTCAAACCTTGTCCAGTTAGGAATGCAACAAGGAAAAATGCCATTTCACTAATGTGGGAGCAATTGCTAATAGATATTTGGTGTATGGTGATCATGCGTGCAGACAAGGTCCTCCCACAATACCACAAGGATAAGCAAGAAATGTACATTTTGATTCTCTAGGAGCTAAGTTATTGCAGCATGGAAAGGGGCAAAAGTTTTTTTTTTTTTTTGATATAGGGCAAAAGAAAAATAAAGATGAACATTTAGTTTGAGGCGTTTAAGTTAGTTTGCCTGTGAAAATTTCATGGGTGTTTCGTTAGATTTGGAAAGGGCGGGATTTGGGAATTATAATAATAAGAGCACCCCCTCCCCTTCCGCCCCACCCCCGCAAGATCAATTCACCAATGTAGAGGTAAGTTGGCTAGTACCTTTAGGGCTCTAGCAAGATTACTGAGAATTCCAATCCATTTGAATATTTAAGCTGTTAGAACGGAGCCAAAAATGTTTGTCAAGCTTAGCACTTCGTCTCACGTTTGATCTTCTTACTATGGGAGGGATACACGAGTACACGACGCCCGTCACTACGGGTATTTATGATCTTGCCAAACTACAACATTGAAGCTTGATTGGAATTAATAATGTAACACACTATTTGAGCATCTTCCGCACACGTGTGAGCGTGTGAGCCCTACGGTCCATCTTCGTGCTATGTTCCCTCAAATTGATAGATCCACGTTGTAAGTCTCAAGTCTGGCTATACTTGAGGGTGCGGTTCAGACACGACGCATATTGTACAAGTCTGACACTTAAACACAAGCATTATAGGGGTCAAACATGTCAAATAGGTTTCTAGATCCTTATATTAAAAATTATATACTCGCACCATATTGATTGTGGGGTCCATCTGAAAGCCAATTGCCTATGACGCGTTTGGGTCAAGATTCTTATATAAGAGATGCTTGTATGAAGTAGATTTAGTGTCTCAAAACACCCCTTCACGCTTAGCCTGAGTTGAGGCCTACAGTGTGAAAATACCATACTGGGGTTGCGGAGCAAGGATGTGGGCCTTGGGTCCAACTTGTGAAGAGCATGATAGGGTGGTGGCATGGTGGGAGCTAATCAGCGAAATTGAGCAAACTTTGGGAACATGTGGGTGAATACTAGCGGATTCTCTGCAAAATTTCAATGTTTTTCCATTGTCTAGCATAAAAGATGTTAAGGGTGAGAAGTTACATGCACCACCTTAAATTTTGGAAACAATGGGCAGTTCTTTTGCTAAATCAGTAAATACTCTTGATTTTGTTGAAAAAAAAAAACAGAATGCAGCAAGTGTTGTATGGTACAACAGTTAGTGAATTAGTCAATGACCTAAAAAACTTAAATGCTTTTTTATTTTCTAAATTTTCTATATTTTAAGCTATTTCATTATATGATGCTTCAACAAAAGCCTCTTCTGAAAAAACTATTTAGCGTAACAGTGCTACCACTGACGTGGTACCACCAACGAGTGTAAAAATTTCAAACAAGTGAAATAGCTTAACCAATGAGTGTAGGTCAGATTATTGTTTGATTGGCTTGTAGTACTTCATTAGCAATATCAACATTACATTCAATATTTTCTCGGTATAGAGCACTAATAAATTGTTCAAACAAAGTCCTTGTATAAATTATGACTTGGGTTTCATGCAGAAAATAAGTAGCCCCTAGAGTTTGAATTATTTTTGTGATTGATACCTACCCAATAAAAGAATCACAGTTATAGGGATGCACAATCAGGTTCTCAAATTTTACAGTACCCATGAGGTGTGTGATTGGAGTTGCACAAGTCAGGTCCACTAACAAATGAGCTGATCTGGTTAATGTCCATTTCCCCACAGAGATATTATGATTTATGAGATATTCAGAATTGAGGATACCAACTAGATACCCGTAGTCAGGAATATATTCATGCGTTAGCATGAATCCCATTAGATTATGAGATTCAGCGAGAATACCAATTGAGGACACCCCCCCCCCCCCAGCAATAACCAATGAATATTTGTTTATTAGCATATATCCTGCTAGTTGGTCACGAAAACGTGGCAAGAGGGTGATTTGTGGCATTAAACATGATCTGGTTTTTAGAATTAATCGTAATCATTCATGGTCTTGTCCGATTTGTAGTCTGAAAAGGATTCACATTTAGAAATAAAACTCATGTAGCTAGACTAGTGAAAGACATCATTGAAGCTCATCCCTCTCAACCGTCTGAGTCGGTGTCAGTCATCCGTATGTTAACCTACTCTATACTGCAATATCTTTTCCTACCTGTAAAGTATTACTATAAGCACACGCAATATAAATAGTTGGTCAGGATGAAGTAAACACATTTTAGGGATGAGCAATTTACAAATAAACAGATATGGTATGTTGAGATTGGAGAAAATGGACTTCTAAGTTAACAAATAAGGAACTTATATTGCTAAGGTTTATTATTATTCTCATTTCTCCTCATATATTTCTTCATAATGTTTTATTTTTCATTTTTCAGGCAGTGTACTTCTGGGCTTCAGAGCGATGTTACCATTGAGATTGGAGAAATGTCATTTCATCTGCATAAGGTTTGTTTTTCTTTTTAATTTCAACCCTTTAGTTATTTTATGTGTGACAATTTCGAGAGCTTGTATGTTGGTTATGCTGCAGTTTCCTTTGCTTTCAAGAAGTGGGCTATTGGGAAAGCTTATTGACGATGTTGAGGATGGCTCAGTTTCTGTTTTGCATCTGAATGACTTACCAGGTGGGACCAAAGTGTTTGAACTTGTAGCCAAATTTTGCTACGGTGTAAAAATAGAGCTCACAGCTTTAAATGTAGTGAGCCTTAGGTGTGCTGCAGAGTATCTCCAAATGACTGAAGATTACGGGGAAGGAAATCTCATCAAGGAAACTGAAGCCTTTTTAAATGAAGTTTTTAGCAACTGGACGGACACAATAAAAGCTCTTGAAACCTGCGAAGAAGTTCTTTCAGATGCAGAGGAGCTTCATATCGTCTCAAGATGTATTAATTCTTTAGCGAAAAAAGCTTGTTCTGGTCCAAGCTTATATAATTGGCCTGTGGCGGAGCCCAAGAATAATAACGAGAACTCACCAAACTCTATTGTCTGGAACGGAATCTCAACTTCAACTAAGCCTCAGCCAACGGGAGATGATTGGTGGTACGGTGATGTATCTTTTCTTGGTTTACCTCTTTATAAACGTTTAATCCAAGCCGTCGAATCAGGAGGCATGAAACCTGAAACCATTGCCGGGTCCCTCGTGGTCTACGCCAAGAAATATATTCCCTTAATGAATAGGCAGTCAAGTTTCAATGATGGAAACAATTCTAAATCATCTACCCCTTCTGAGGCAGATCAAAGGGGACTTCTTGAAGAAATTGTTGAGTTACTTCCTACTCAAAAGGGTATCATGCCAACTAAGTTTCTTATTCGGCTTCTTCGTACTGCTATGGTTTTACAGGCAAGTTCGTCATGCAGAGAAAATCTGGAAAAAAGGGTTGGGGCCCAGTTGGACCAGGCGACATTGGACGATTTGTTAATTCCTAATATGGGATATTCAGTTGAGACTTTGTATGATATTGATTGTTTTCAGAGGATTCTTGATCATTTCATGTCCATGGACCAGACTTCAAGTGCTATAAATTCGCCGTATATTACTGAAGAGGAGATGGAGGGGGGCCAGTCGTTGACGGCAATGACATTGGTGGCCAACCTAGTTGATGCTTTTCTTGCTGACGTGGCTCCTGATGTTAATTTGAAATTCCCGAAATTTCAGTCTCTTGCTGCCGCCATCCCTGACTATGCTCGACCACTTTCTGATGGCATTTATCGGGCAATCGACATTTTTCTGAAGGTAACAGAGTACTAATTGTTCTTTCGAGAATTCAAATTAATTTATGCTCCCATCCTCTGAAAAAAGAGTCGGGTTTGATAAGTCAAACTTTTTAAGAATGCAACTTTACTTGTACCTTTATGAAACTGCACTAAACTAATTTCCTTTCAAATGCCTTTCAAATGCGACTCTTTCTTTGGGACATACTCCCTCCATCCCACTAAAAGTTACACTTTTTACCCCTTTGTGTGTCCCACTAAAAAATCACTTCCTTAAAATAGAAATGTTCTAATACATCTTTATTCAGTGGACCTATTTGCATACTCACAACATCTGTCCACTTTCTATTCCCTACTCCACTTTCCATATCCTACCTCACTTTTCATACTCACAACGATTACACCGGTTACACTTTTTCTTAATCTCCGTATCCAAAATAAAAGGTAATGGAGGGAGTATAAAAGTAGAAAGTGTGACTCTTTTTTTCCATGGATGGAGGGAGTATTTTATTGTAGAAAGAGTACTTAACCAGCCAAATTCAGGGCACAACACCTTAAATTAATTGGTTAATCCCACTCCCTACCCTTTAGATTTGGACAAGTATTTCTGGTTTCGTCTCACTTACTCTTATTGTCAATTTTATTTAACCGACATGACTATTTACTCCTAAACCTTGTTACAAATATTAAATTAATCACTTCAAATATTTAAGGGTAAAATAGTCATTTTATTTAAATAAAGTTGATCAAAGGGGGAAGTGAGAGAAAACCAAAACTTAGAAAAGGCGGTGATACTTGTCCAAACCTTAGGGGTATCCAAACCTTAGGGGAAGGCAGTGGAATCAACCCGTTAATTAACAATTGTTCTTAAGCTTTTTGAGTTATTCAGGCACACCCTTGGCTGACTGACTCAGAGCGGGAACAAATCTGCAGACTAATGAACTGCCAGAAGCTTTCACTGGAAGCCAGCACGCATGCAGCCCAGAACGAGAGATTACCTCTCCGTGTTGTTGTTCAAGTCTTATTCTTTGAACAGCTTCGTCTCCGTACATCAATTTCAGGCTGGTTTTTCGTGGAGAATTCTCAAAATCCCAATTCTAACCTTACACTCTCCAATGTGCATGATATATGTGCAGAGACTAGAGAACGAGTTTTTGAGCTCGAAAAAGAGTGTCTGGGCATGAAAGAGGATATTCATAAACTCGCAAAAACGAAGAGAAGCTGGAATTTCTTTTGGAAAAGAAGATCAAAGCATTGTAATTCAAAGAAGTAAGCAAAGTCATGAAATTGGTGAATTCTTGTTTCTTATTTCCATTTTCCCCCTGTTTATTGATTGTGCAAAATCTGCAGTTTTTATTGTTATCTTCATCATTTTTGCCTATTGAGAAGGTATTAGATTAGGGTTTCAGTTTTTCCATACAGTATAGAACTATAGTAATTTGGTATGAAATATTTTAAAACAACATCAATTCCATTGATCTGTGATTAATAGTACATGGTTAAGTCCAATTCAGACTCCATTTTCGCAATCATCAAATTTCTCAACACTCAGAAAAAACCCAATTAAAAGTCAACCTTTGCAGAATATATAAAATCAGATATCGAAAATGAATGAACAAATGCTCCATTTAGAGCTGCGCGCCACGGAAAGATGAGACATCGTATCTTCTTTCTTACTAGCAGGGAGGTAGATCCGGCGGTGGTGGTAGTATTGATTCTTCCGGCGACTTTCCATTTTCAACAACAAAAGCCATCTTCAATCCCCACATGGTGTGGAGTTCCAAATGACAGTGCATGAACCAAACACCTACAATGAAGTAACATGTCAGAATGCATATTACTTATAATGATACAGTTTTAACCGATAAACTGGCAATTTTAAATTTAAGATTTATATGCATATAATGATGAAATAAAATGAAACTCACCTGGATTATCGGCTCTGAACCTAATAGCAGTCCACCCACCGGTAGGAACACCCACGGTATTTCTCTCCGGTGGATCAACCAAGTTGAACTTAGCCGGATCCTTTGCAGGGTCAAAGTTCCCAACCCCGCTCCCAACCACGAAAAAGTTGAATCCATGAAGATGAAACGGATGAGACTCAACCGATAGGAGATTGGTATCTTGTAAAACCAACTCCACGGTAGAATTAAAAGCCAGTTTGCTCAATCTTGTCCCCAAGTTAGTCCCAAGGTTAGCCGTAAGCGGAGCTCCGGTGTAGTTAAACGGAGCCGACGGACGGTCCGGGAAATCCAACCGGAAAACCCCGGAAATGTCAAAATAATGTGCCTGCAACAACCCAATTTTCGGCATCACAAATGTTATATTGTTGAGTGATGCTGCCAACTGTGTCCCGTTTTGGCACGTGGGACACGCGTTTACCGCTAATCCGATAGTAAAGAAAAGGTGACGGTCGATCTTTTGAGGTACATTCACCGGAAACTGAGGGGTACCGAGACTTTTAAGCTTGGCAGAGTAGTTCAATGCAAAGTTTGTGTCATTCGTTGCGGGAAGTAGGGGTAAAGTTGGTAAAACTGTGTTTGGAACGCCTTTGTATTGTAAGATGGCAGTGACGGTCTTGTTGTCGACTGCAATGGGTGCATCCATAAATGGCTTAGCAGCCATGAAATATCGGTTTGGAGATTGGTTTGCTGTTACAAGAACATTTGTGGTTTGGCCTGGCGCTATTAGAATGGCTTGAGTTGTGAAAGGCTTGGTGTAGACCGCGTCAATTTCTACTACAGTCATGGTGTGGCCGGCTATGCCAAAGAAGAGCTCATCGTTGAGTGCAGCGTTGATGATCCGCAAGAGGTATGTTTTTCCAGATTCAACTTCCATGGCAAATGTATCTACAACAAGGTGAAAATAATTTCAACATTAGATAGTTAGAATTTGTTTTACTGGGCATAACTACGTGCAGCCGGAGTGCACAAACTCCGCAACAATCTAACAAGCCTTACTATAGAATTATAAAATGTAACTCATGTTATTATAAAATGTAACCAATGTTACCATAAATGTTATCTCACACCGATAAAGTGTAACCTATGTTATTATAAGATATAACTCATGTTACTGTAAGATGTAGGTAATGTTTCTATACAAGTTGGACTGCCATGTAGTCCGGTTGTACAGTCTCAAAAATAAAAAGGATTAGGGTTTTACGTTTCTCGGAACAAGGGAAAAGAGGCCCTGGTTTGCCATTGATGGTATGGGCATCTGAGTTCTGTGGCGGTAATCCCAACTTATTAGCTTGGTTAACAAGGGTTTCAACATCTTCATTCCACCATTCACCTGCAAAAAGTATAAATTAGACATGAATGTAGACAAAATAAGTGCACAAAACTTGCAAAATCTTGAATCATAGTATAAATGTATATGTATAATATATATATATAGTGATGTATACTAACCTAGGATTAGATTAGTTTCTAGATAAGGTTGAGGGAAAGGGAAAGGAGTTCCTTGTTTAGGCATGATAACAATGGCACCATAGACGGTTGCGCGTAGCCACAGTATATGTGCATGCCACCATAGAGTTCCTCTTTGACCGGTAATGGTGATATTGTAGGTGTAAGTATGGCCAGTCTTGATCGGACATTGTGTTATATATGCCGGTCCATCTGCCCAACCATTACGGAATTGCTTCAATCCATGCCTGCAGCATAAAAATTCAGACTTCATTTTAGCATACGATATGCAAAAATAGGAGAATATATGGACTTCTGATCAGTAAGACTGTACAGGCCCCAAATTCGAAATTTATACTGAGCTATAGGAAGGACTACATATATATACCAGTGAATGGATATGTTGTACTGGGCATGATTTGTGACATTGATAAGAAGTTGATCGCCTTCTCTTGCGTAGATAGTTGGCCCTGGAAACAATCCATTTACAGTAACAATAGGTTTTTCGTGGCACAATCTGCTCACATTCTTCACTTGAACCTGAAAGTTGAAGAAAAATAAAAGGAATTTTACTTTAATTTCAAGAAAATGAAAAGGGTATGAGCCAAATGTGAATAGTAAATATCTGAAACTCACATCAAACTGGTACTTCTTCACAGCAGCTTCAACAGGAGAAGAGCGAGAAATAATGTACGAAACACAGAAAAAGAGAATCGCTCGTGACAACGCAAGAATGGTTGCCATTTTTGGATTGAAGAAGTGATGTTTTGGATGTGGAAGAAATGGAATGAAGAATAGTTTATATATGGGTGTGGAAATGTTGGTATAAGGGTAGCTTTAGACATCAGATGAAGCAATGGCTGGGGTTTGAACAAAGCTTGGAAGCAAGTTGTTATGAGAAGGTGAGATATCCATTTAGTATCTGTTAGTTAAATATATTAGCATGCAAGTTATAACTTTTTAAAAAATACTAGAACTATAGAGTAATGTAAAAGTTGAGACAATCACACACACACACACACACACATATTTTTAGATGTTCAAAGAATGAACATTATATTTATTGACTTGGTTTATGTTTAGCATTATCATGACCCAAGAGCAATCTTTATTGATCATCCGGATTCGAAACGGTGGGAATTTCTTCTGCAACTCCCGCGAACGATTCAGATTTGGTCATGTTTCTGGTTGATTCAGATTTGGTCATGTTTATGGTTGGTAGGTTGACGATTGATTGGGATTATTTGAAATTAATTTGTGCTTCCTTTGTCCTGTAATAAATGTTACACTTCTTTTTTGTTCGTTTCAAAATAAATGTCGCGTTTTTAAATAAAAAAAGTGACTTGATACAATTTTATCATTATACAAGTAATGTACAAACCAATAAAGCGCATTCCTTAAAATATTTACGTGTGTAAAATGCGATATTATATTTAGTCCGTGTCGAAGGGAGTATAATTTAGCATGTGAAAGTGATTGTTCATAAAATAAAATGGCGTGACTATGTTTGAAAGGTAAATATGAACAGATGGTGGTGGTTGGTGCCATTGCCAATAATGGGGAAGGACCAAAATATGGTTCGATAGTCCCTGTTAAGCTTAGCCCAAAATTAGTAGCCCTATCGTTGTTGGTTGGGTTTCATCCAATAGGCTCCTAAACTCCAATGCCGCCCTGGGGCTGACCAAGTTGAGTGGGACCAGGGTATAGTCCATATTTCGTTCCATTATAATAGTCTTATTTATTTGCCATTAAAATATTTTAACAATTTATTTTTATTTTTAATTTTAGCAATGAATCATAATGTTAATCTAATTTGACAATTAAATAATTCATTTTTATTTTCATTTCTAACTTTGATTTTTTATACTCATTTGTTGGGTTTTTTCTAGTCTTATAACTAGCGAAATCCTTGAGTTAATTTGTTGGTATTTGATACTCTCTCCATTCCACGTGAGTGGACACCTAAAACTGTGGTACAAAAATTAAGAAAAAGTACGAGAGAGACACAGCCGAAGGGGGTGTTTGTAGTTATGAAAAATTAAATAAAAGAGAGAATAAGTGGGAGTAATAATTTGAGTATACAAGTATAGTAGGAAAGAGAATGAGTGAAAGAAATAGTGTAAAAACTTTGTCATTTAAGGCTATATCCACTCACGTGGTACAGACAAAAAAGAAAATAAGTCTCTCAACTCATACTCTACATTTTAGTGTTTTTGTAAAAGACAGGTCAAACAGGTGGCAAGTATAAAATACAAACAAAATATGGCGAAATTTGAATTCTAGGGATCTTA
This sequence comes from Adenophora triphylla var. japonica, assembly GCA_022495995.1. Taxonomy (NCBI): domain Eukaryota; kingdom Viridiplantae; phylum Streptophyta; class Magnoliopsida; order Asterales; family Campanulaceae; genus Adenophora; species Adenophora triphylla. The sequence goes on along the minus strand of JAFEMH010005146.1, from coordinate 116,006 downwards.
GAGTTATTTACAGAATTTTGACTGATGTGCCAAAGATTAAAAATCTAGTGACTAATCTGTCATTTCTGAAAGTTAAGGGACCTGTTTCTAATTGAGGAAACCTGAAGAATCTAATGAGGAATATCAGAAGTTTAGGGACTAAAGTAAAACCTGTCAGCCAAAGACAAACACGCAGAACCTCCGAGAAGAAAAAAGATTTGACTCCTATTTAGTTTAGTTTTTTATTATTAGTTTCCTTTTTTTTCCCTTTATAATTAAATATTTGACTAAAAAGTTTCTTTTTTACGACAAATCACTTTTACTCAAGTTTCACATTAAATTAAATTGTAATGACCCGAAAGTTCTCATTAAATAGTACTCCCTCCGTCCCACTATACTTGACACCCAAGGAGTGGGCACGGGAACTAAGAAGAAACAATTAAATAAAGAAAATGTGTGGTAGAAAATGAAGAGAGAGAATGAGTGGGGTAAATAGTAGTGTTGGTTGAATAAATTGAGTGGTGGAAAATGAAGAGAGAGAATTAGTGGTGGGGTTCATCTAATATAAAAAGAAGTGTCAAGTATAGTGGGACGGAGGGAGTATATAATAATGTATATAATTTATTATAGGGTTAATTACAAATTAGATTAGGGTCTGAAGTCTCACATGAGGTTCTCAAGAGGGGCCTGACTTTTTTTTTTAGCGATTTAGGATCTGACTTCACATTTTTTTATCAAATCAGGGCTTTTGAACAATTTCCATCCAAATAATCCGTTAAGTTAAAGAATAGGTAACGAAGGGACTAGTTTGTAATGATTATTAGTTTTAAGGGATCAAATGCAAAGTTTAAATATAAAGTGTTCAAAATTTATTTATTTTCCCAAAATAATTAATATTATCTTAATTCTAAAATAATTAATATCCGGAATAAATATATGTTTTTTAATTTTTATATTAAAAAAATAAAAATATTTTTTAAAATAATAATATTTATTTCTTTTCCCAAAATAATTAACATTATACTCCGTATTAATTATTAAATAATTAATAGTTTTGAAAAAAAATATATTTTTACTTTTTATGTCACAAAACAAATTAATTAATTTTGTATTATTTTGTTAAAAATAGTTAATGTTCGTAATATATTAACATTATATTAAATAATTAAAATTTTCAGTTTTTAATACATTTAAAAACTAAAAATTAAGGAATATTCTAAATCAAAAATTTATATTTTTAAAGAAAATTTTGTTTTTTTGAAAAAAAAACTAAAATGTTTTTTTAAAATAAATTAATTTTAAAATTTTAAAACATTAAAGGTTTTCTTATTTTTAAAATTATTTTATTTTTAAAACCAGTATACGAACATTAATTATTTTTTAACATAAAAAAATATTTTTATTTTTTTAATATAAAAATTAAAAACATATATTTATTTCGGATATTAATTATTTTAGAATAAGATAATATTAATTATTTTGGGAAAAGAAATAAATTTTGAACACTTTATATTTAAACTTTGCATTTGACCCCTTAAAACTAATAATCATTACAAACTAGTCCCTTCGTTACCTATTCTTTAACTTAACGGATTATTTGGATGAAAATCGTCAAAAAGCCCTGATTTGATCAAAAAATGTGAAGTCAGACCCTAAATCGCTAAACAAAAAAGTCAGGCCCCTCTTGGTGACCTCATGTGAGACTTCAGGCCCTAATTTGTAATTAACACTTTATTATATTCACTCATATGTGAGAATAATACTACATACTCCCTCCGTCCCATAAATATTACTCATTTTGCTATTTTGGGCGTCCCACTTTAAAGTCACACTTTCCTAAAAAGGAAACTTTTTAATATTTATTTATTCATGAGGCTCACTTGTCATACTCACAACAACTATCTACTTACTATTCTCTACCCCACTTTCTCTCTCCTACCCACTCACTCTTTTCTTATACTTCCCCCGTCTCCAACCTAAGTGTACATTTTTCATTTTGGGCGTTTCAAACCTATGTGCACATTTTCTAAAATGGAAAGGAATCTTTACTATTCACTCCACTCATTCTCTCTCCTATATTATTTTAATACTCACAACACCATTATAATTTACTATTCCCTCCACTCGTTCTCTCTCCTATTTTTCTTTCACACTCACAACACTTTCAATATAATACTCCCTCCTTAATTTACGTGAAAAATCAAAGTATGCACTTAGATTGGGAACGGAGGGAGGGAGTAATTCCTTATAGGTTTAGGTTCTAGTTTTGATACAAGTATTAGATTAAATTGATCATTCAATCATCCTCCACACACTTTATTTTTATTTTAGAGACTCGTTCTTCATTCATGAAGAAGTAATTTCACCATTTGTGAATTGGGGTAACTTGTATCAAACCTATTATCGTTTGTATTTAATTCTTTCCTAGATTAATATATTGTGGGTTTATCAAAGTGATATAATTTTTCAAAATCATTCTTGATTCAATAGTTTGAAATATTGTGCATAATTGATGGTAGCGAATGTGATTAATTGCATGCAAGTGGATTAATAATATATAATATATGGTTTAATAATCGAATCTTGTGGAGAGGTTTACACCTTTCATATGATTTGAGTTCATATAATTGTATGATTCATAAAGAAAATGTTTAGTTGTTGTGTGAACTTTGCGGAAAGTCAAAATCTTGCAAAAAATTAATTTTTTCGTAACATAAGAAAAAAACTAGTTTTAAAATACTAAATCTAATTAATAAGAGTGATGAACTGTTCTGAAAATTAATTTTTTTTGTAACAATTTAAAAAAAAAAACTAATTTTTCACAAGAGTTACTCTCGGGGAAATCATGATAACAAAAGATTAATACAAACTCAACCTAAACAGAACACCGAACAGTACATATTATTACAAAAGTGAAAAACACCCATAATTGTTGGCATAGTTGTGGAAAAGATCATAGGGCTATACATGTGAGCCTAGATGTGTCCAAAATCTAATCGGAACCGGCTAACCGGAGGTTAATAACCGTAACCGTAACCGGCTATAACCGTCAACCGCCTTAACCGTAAGCGCCTTAACCGAAACCGGCGGTTACACGGTTAGGTTAAGGTTAAGGTTTTCAAAAACCGGCAACCGGCGGTTATAACCGGCGGTTATAACCGTTTAACTAACCGGCGGTTATAACCGCCTAACTAACCGCCTAACCTTGAAATTTTTAAATTTGAAATTCAAATTTCAAATTTTGAATTATATATATTATATTATATATGTTTATATATATAATATATAATATATATTTATATATATATATATATTATATTATATAGTATTATATATATATATATATAATATTTACTATTTCTTTTGAGGTAAAGGCTCCTAAATGTCCCCCCTTAATTATAAAAGGGTAAGGTTGGTTGTCCCCCTCTTTGTAATTTTAATTAATTAATAAAATTTAAGGGTACCGTCCCTTTTTATTTTATATACTTTCGTTTATTTTTAAAAAAGTTAAGTTTTATTTCTTTCAAAATTCATTACTTTTTTTATATATCTTTTTGCAAAAAATGTATATAGTAAACAAAAGTCTAAAATGGTCTTCTTTATCCAAAAAAAAAATAAAAAGTTAACTTTTTATAAAACTAGTTAAAAATCATTAAAAAGTTAACTATTTTCTTCAAAAAAAAAATGTTAAAAACTGTTTTTTAAAAGAAATATTTCTCAAATAGCTTTGCTTAACCAAAAAAAAAAAAACTGTTAAAAAAATCTGTTAAACACATTTTTCGTTAAAATTTCATTTATTTAAAAATTCTTAACTTTTTTTTTATAACTTTTTCCAAAAAAAATCATTAATAAGTAACATCTCAAATTGTATTCTTTATTCAAAAAAAATAAAAAATAAATAAAAAGGGGTTATACAGTACAAAAGTTAACTATTCCGTTAAAAAATGACCAAACTGAAAAAAAAAAAAAAGCACATTTTTAACCGTGTAACCGTGTATAACCGTTAACCGTATAACCGTAACCGTTAGTACACGGTTAACGGTTAGGTTACGGTTAAGACTTAACGAAATTTTTAACCGGCGGTTATAACCGTTAACCGGCGGTTATAACCGTTTGGACACGTCTATGTGAGCCTAATCCGTAGAATTCTCTCATCCTTGTTTCATTGTTAACTGCTCAAACATTTATGAACGGTATAAATTGAGTTACGAACGTGGATAATGTCCGAGTAAGTTCAATGGATTGAGCCCAAAATATAATTCACACGAGTCTCAATTACGATAAAACGAGTGGGCCTATCCTACGTTTGCTCGTCATGCTTCCTCGTCATCCCCACTATGTCAACCTAGATATAAAATAGCGAATAATGACTAATTCACATCAATTATATATGCCGACAAGGCATACCCCCTCATATGCCTGTACACAGATGATGCATTTTTTTGTATTTTTTGAATAAACAAAAAAGTAAAGCAGATGCACATACACACAACAGTTAAAGAAAGGGTAAAATGAAAGTTTGACACTCATCATTGTTTTTTTTTTTAAAAAAAAAATTCTTTAAAAGTTTTTGAAACAAAATTTTCCCCAGCAGAGTCGCCAACTGAAATTACCCGATCTGGCGCGCGGACGGCATCTCGCGTTGGGGGGCTGTCGCTGCTTTTCGTTTTGTAGAGTCGCCACGCTGTTTTGATTATGCCCAAAACATTGAGAAAAGGTTGTTTTTGTTTGTTTTGTTGTGTGATGAGATTTTGAGTTCGGAGGTCAGGTTACGCCTCGAGGAGAGATTTTTTAGTGCTCACCCGAGTCGCCTCGTATACACGAGTCTTTCTGTACCCTTTCTTTAAATGTTGTGTGTGTGTGTGTGCTTTTAAATAAAATGCATTAAATAAATAATTTAAAGACAGTGTGAAAATATTAACAAACCGCTATCACTGTCAGACCTCCATAGTGCAATGAAAGGTCTTGTGGGATCGTTTGTACGGTTTGGGTCTGCGTGAATAGTAAATATTGACTACATTGTGAGCAGTAAATTTAAAGCAGTAATGTATTTAAAGACTGAAATTTAGAGCAGTATTTAAATGTGCAGAAGGAGAACTCACCAATGTTGGTTAAGTTCTATCTTCCTAGGGTTTGTAGGAGGAATGTGTTTGGTTGAGGGTGTTTAAAGAGGGGAGAGGTTTTGCCCTCACTAATGGCAAAATCTCACCTAATTAACTCTCGGTATCACACTCGGGGTTTTTAAAGAGGAGAGAAATTCTGCACTCACTCGGGCAGAACCTCCCCTAATTATCACTCATTCACACTCATTTGGACTCGCGGGTTTGAATCGGTTTGAGTCGTTTGGGTGTTTGGAGTTTGGCTAGGGATGAATAGTGTTTGTGGGATGTCGGGAGGTCGATCGGGACGGACCGAGATCGCCTCGGGAGGGCTTGAAGCGCCTCGAAATGCCTCGGGAAGGACCGAAAGGGGCCGAAATGGCTTGAGAAGGTTGCAGAAGCTTGCAGGAAGAGGGGAGAGAAGTGAGGTGTGTGTAAAATGAGCTGTGGTGCCTTCTATTTATAGGCCTAAAAAATTTGCAAAAGTGTCCGTACGGACTCTTCTGTAATTATACATTTTTTTGGTTTTCCTGGATTTGAGGGAATATTGTGGACTTTTGGGAGATTTTTGGAGATTATGGCATGTTGACAAACATGTCTGTACGGACACATCTTGCATGCAAATGTGTCCGTACGGACACTTCTGTAATCAGTCCCTTTTCCACTACCATTAGATAGTACTCGTCGAGAGCTTTCCAACAATATAAGGCACGTCTCAATCAGAGTCCGTATGAAAAAGTTATGACCTCCGGAAGTTCGCCCTTTATATTTTTCGCATGCTCGAAAGGAGAGCGGTCCGGATTGGGGTACTTACAAATGTGTGTAGACTTTACAGATCTCAACAAAGCCTACCTGAAAGACATCTACCTGAATGTACGCTCGCCGAAAAATTATTTTAGAAAATATATGGGAGTCGCCACGCCGTTTTAAAGGAAAACATTGAAAACCTTTTGAAAAGAGAAAATGGGTTCGGGGGTCAGGTTACGTGTTGGGAAGAACGTTTGGCGTTCACCCAACACGCCTCGTATACGAATCTTTCTATTGTTCAACATCCAATTCATTCATAAGTGTGTGCGATTGTGTGAGACAAAATGTGATAAAATGCATTTTGATGCTTTGTATCATTGATGAAATGAGAGAATTACATCTTGTGAGCCACTTGGTACGGGGGGCCACATCCCAATTACATTGAAATGAACAACTCACGATTGAAATGGATCAACTGCAAAGTGGCTACATGTGTCGCCCGACACAGGACCTCGGATGGTCAAGTGTGTCGCGTGACACAACAAGCCCACTTGCAGAGGTTTCACAAAGCTGAATTATAAAGACAGCGAGATAATAACAACATCCAATTATATCAGAAATGATCTAATATATTACGGAAGTTAAGGTTTAACACTCAAGAGGGTATGGATATGATTGATTCATACTCATCTCGAGTGACTAAGCCAAACATATCAACATCATTCGGAATCACAGACTGAACATGGATATCAAAATACGATCCACAACTAACAACAACAAACTGCCCAGCCGTGAGATAACAGAGATCGACTTCACACTTTACGTGAAGCATTCAAACACAACGCATAACATAAATGGCCAAAGTGCATTATCACGAGAATGAATACAACATTCAGACAATAAAATAAAACATGTTCAACCAAGTCCCAAATCAAGCAGCTCAATACCATTCGGAGTCATGGATTGAGCATGGGGATCCCAAAATATAATCAGCATCACTAGGATAAATGTATGATCAGAAAATTCGTACGAATCAAAGCATACTATATGTTAACTGATATCATAACAAAGCCAATATACTCAAGATTATATACCCAGCAACATATTGAACATAGAAACTGCACATACGCAATGAAAACAGAGAGAAAAGAAGGTTAAGATTTGTTACCCTCGTAGTGTCCACACTCTCTATACCACGTCGGTATAGAGAGCCTTCCAATCGGCTTCAGAACGAGATTCGAATCTCAGACGGAGTATATTTGCAGTTTGCAAATATGTGTGCGTGTGTATTTTGATGGAGACAGAGGTTTAGGGCGATTCTGGTTCGGCGTTGTTGGGGGCGAGCTCCACCTTGAGAAACAATCAGCTCCGGCCGACTAGAGGGAGCCGGTGAGGAAGGCGATTGTTGGTTGGGATCGTCGTTTTTGGTCGGAGAGAGATGGGTCTGGAAGCTTGGCAATTTGGCGATTAGAGAGATAGTGGGTGTTGAAGGTTGTTTTGATGTTGGAGAAACAGAGGACGGTAATGGGGAATGTAGTTGGAGGTAGAGAGGTGAGGGCAGGACGGTCGCCGTCAAACTGGCTTGGAGATCGGAGAAGCCGATTTTGGGGAGCTCGTGAGGAGGCGATTTGAGAGATAACGGGGTGAGATCTCTGTTTGTGGGTTGAAGGAGAGAACGGTGATGGAGATTGGGAGAGCTTGTCGCCGGCGAATGGTTTGGTGAGGGAGGCGGTGAGGACCGATTAGAGAGAGAAGGTGAGGACCTCTGGTTTTTCGCGTTTAGTGAGAGAGAGGAGAGAAGGTTGGCTTAGGTTTTCTATGAGGAAAGTCGCCGGCCGATTAGAGGGTGCTAGATGAGTATGCCATTAGCGACTTAGAGAGAGAGCTTGGTACGCCATTTTAGCGTTTTGAGAGAGAAAACTCCATGGGAACCGGTTAGTGAGAGAGAGAGTGTGCGTTCCATTTGTGAGAGAATCAGAGAGCCTGTGCCTTCTCCCCCCTTGTAAAATGAGAAATTGATTTAATTTAAAGGTGACTGGTAAAAGGTGAAAGAGGCCGTGTGGCTTCATTTGCGGCAAAAGAGGCCGTGTGGCTACATTTGCTGTCGGCCCAGATTTTTCTAGAAACATGCAAGGTGACAATTCTGGACCCTCTTTCCAGCGAGGTCCTGCTTGGAATTTTAATTCCTAGCAGGTCCTTCCTTCCTTGAAAAGTTTGGGAAAGTTCCCAAATTGTCCCTGAACTTTAGGAAAGTTCGGAGAATTGCCGGGAAACTTAACCGAAAGGCATGAGCCAGATTTGGGTACTTACAGAAGCCTCTCGGCAACGTCACTTGCTGGGCGAGTGGGGTTGTCGATAGAAAATGATTCGATCTGGCGAATGCCGAGACGGATTGGGTGACCAAGGTGGTCAAGTGGCTGAACCTTTGGAAGGCTACCTACGTATCCCGAGTGGGAATCAAGCCATAATCGTAGTTTGGAATCCACTGAAGAAAAGGGGGGTGTCATATGTGACGAATTGGCTGAACCTAAAGTAGGCTACCTACGTATCCCGGAGGAATCAAGCCAGGTCGTAGTTCAGAAAAGATCCACAGGGGAATGGTGAAGAGAAACTAGTCTCTTGCTGGGGAAATAGAAGGGCAAGTGACCTGGGAGGTCAAGTGACTGATCCTACTGGGGATATGCTAGAAGTGACCGATGTGGTCGGATATCTGGACCTTTATGAGGGGCTACTTCACCACTGAGGAGTGATGAAGGAAAAGGGTGACCATTGCGGTCGGATGGCTGGACCTTTTATAAAAGGCTACCTACGTATCCCGGAGGAATCAAGCCTTGGTCGTAGTTCAAGTCTCACTAGATAGTTAAGAACAGTGTCTAGGATCCTTGAGGTTTTGACGATTAATGGAGGAGTCACCTAATTGACAATTAATGGAGGTTGTCACCTGATTGGCAATTAATGGAGGTTGTCACCTGATTGACAATTAATGGAGGTTGTCACCTGATTGACAATTAATGGAGGTTGTCACCTGATTAAACTAAAGCCTACGTCACTATCTAGGAGATAGAGGTAGCTTAAGTTTGGAGAACTTGAGCGTACTTCTCAATCTGTGATAGAGGTAGCTAAAGTTTGGAGAACTTGAGCGTACTTCACTATCTGTGATAGAGGTAGCTTAAGCTTGGAGAACTTGAGCGCACTTCTCAATCTGTGATAGAGGTAGCTTAAGTTTGGAGAACTTGAGCGTACTTCTCAATCTGTGATAGAGGTAGCTAAAGTTTGGAGAACTTGAGCGTACTTCTCAATCTGTGATAGAGGTAGCTTAAGTTTGGAGAACTTGAGCGTACTTCTCAATCTGTGATAGAGGTAGCTAAAGTTAGGAAAAACTTGAGCGTACTTCTCAATCTCTTTTGAATCAGAGATAGAGGTAGCTGAAGTTTGGAAAAACTTGAGCGTACTTCTCAATCTCTTTCGAATCAGAGATAGAGGTAGCTGAAGTTTGGAGAACTTGAGCGTACTTCTGAATCCGTGAGATAGAGGTAGCTAAAGTTTGAAGAACTTGAGCGTACTTCGCTATCTGTGATAGAGGTAGCTAAAGTTGGGAAAAACTTGAGTGTACTTCTCAATCTCTTTCGAATCAGAGATAGAGGTAGCTGAAGTTTGGAAAAACTTGAGCGTACTTCTCAATCTCTTTCGAATCAGAGATAGAGGTAGCTGAAGTTTGGAGAACTTGAGCGTACTTCTCAATCCGTGAGATAGAGGTAGCTAAAGTTTGAAGAACTTGAGCGTACTTCACTATCTGTGATAGAGGTAGCTAAAGTTGGGAAAAACTTGAGCGTACTTCTCAATCCCTTTCGAATCAGAGATAGAGGTAGCTGAAGTTGAATCTTGACAACTCGGAGGCTCTCATCTTATTTGATTTAATTCTAACAGAGATAACAGAGACTTTTGAGAGAAATTTATACGATTTGGGAAATTTATACGGTCTTTCGAACCGGGTAATTTAAAGCCTTCCGGGCTACGGATAATAATTTTGGGAAAAACGTTATCCCATTTGGCGATAACGGGGATTTCGAGAAAGGTCGAAATGTTATTCCTTCATTCGGGAATAACGGAGATCGAAAGAGATAACGAAATGTTATTCCTTCATTCGGGAATAAAGGAGATCGAGAAGAGATAGCAAAATGTTATTCCTTCATTCGGGAATAACGGAGATCGCGAGAGATAGCGAAATGTTATTCCTTCATTCGGGAATAATGGAGATCGCGAGAGAGGTCGAAATGTTATTCCTACCTTCGGGAATAACGGAGATCGAAAAAGGTCGAAATGTTATTCCTTCATTCGGGAATAACAGAGATCGAAAAGAGATAGCGAAATGTTATTCCTTCATTCGGGAATAACGGAGATCGCGAGAGAGGTCGAAATGTTATTCCTTCCTTCGGGAATAACGGAGATCGAAAAAGGTCGAAATGTTATTCCTTCATTCGAGAATAACGGAGATCGAAAAGAGATAGCGAAATGTTATTCCTTCATTCGGGAATAACGGAGATCGCGAGAGAGGTCGAAATGTTATTCCTTCCTTCGGGAATAACGGAGATCGAAAAATGTTGAAATGTTATTGCCTTCTGGCAATAGCTAAGATTTTTAACAAGAAACGTTATCCCATTTGGCGATAACGGAAGGTTTCCTGGAGGAGACGTTATCCCATTCGGCGATAACGGAGGATTTCCCGGAGGAAACGTTATCCCATTTGGCAATAACGGATGGTTTCCCGGAGGAAACGTTATCCCATTTGGCAATAACGGAGGATTTTTAGGAGACAACGTTATATCCATTTGGATGTAACGGGAAAACTTGGGAAAAGCGTTATTCCATTTGGAGATAACGAGAATATTTTGGGCAAAAGTATTTCCTATTTTGATTTGGTAATCAATTAAGGTTATTTTTCTTTGTGCATGTCACATGAGCCACGGGCCAACTCTTTTGCAGGAAGGCAATGTTAGAGGATTTTTATGAAACAATGTGTTTGGATGCATGTGTTTGGATGTATGTGTTTGGGAACTGTTTGAGACAGGTTTCGAGCAGGTGGGGTCGTATCCCTTGGGTGCGGAATGAGCTGCTGCTGTTGCTGAAATTTGGCTAATGCTGCCAAAGGGTATCATGTGGACCAAATTTCCCTCTTGGACTGAGATCGGGTTTAAACCTCGGGTCTTGATTAAAGTCCCTTTCTCAAACTCTGGCGCTTGAAGCTGATGCTGACAGACTTTTAGAACCAAAGTCAAAGCTCAAGGCAGCCATGCCTCCGCAAACTGCAGCCAGAAGACGAATCAAGTCCTCACGCATGACACAACCGCAGTCAGAAGACGAATCAAGTCCTCATACATGACATATCTCCAGCCCATAAGGCTTTAAACCACTCGGTCCGGAAGACCATATAAACCTCCCACATCACTATCTCCAGCCCGGAAGGCTTTAAACCACTCGGTCCGAAAGACTGTATAAACCTCCCACATCACTATCTCCAATCCGGAAGGCTTTAAACCACCCGATTCGGAAAATCGTAAAATTTCCATCTCAGGACGCCACCACGTCCTCACAGTCGACCTCGGCGGTCACACCACAAACCATCTTCTCGTAAGATTACCCATCTTCTCGTAAGATTACCCATCTTCTCGTAAGATTAACCCATCTTCTCGTAAGATTACACATCTTAGGACGCCACCCCGTCCTCACAGTCGACCTCGGTGGTCACACGGCACTTCAGGGCACCACCACGCCCGCATACACTCACAATTTCACGACCTCTGAACTACGACCAGGCTTGATTCCCGCCAGGGATACGTAGGAATCCTATCACAGGGTCCAGCCATCGACCTACGCGGTCACCCAGGACGCCACCACGTCCTTACCACCGACCTATGCGGTCACCCAGGACGCCACCACGTCCTTACCATCGACCTATGCGGTCAACCAGGACGCCACCACGTCCTTACCATCGACCTATGCGATCACCCAGGACGCCACCATGTCCTTACCACCGACCCTCACAGTCACTCACATGACACCACCACGTCCACGCACAGAGTTTCAGTCAGAGGACATCTCCCGTCCTCGTGCACAACAACACTCACCCCACACACGAACTACGATCAGGCTTGATTTACGCTAGGGATACGTAGGAATCCTATCACAGGGTCCAGCCAACTGACCTAAACGGTCACACAACAGGACACCGCCATGTCCTCACACACCGACCTACACGGTCACTTCCTCTCCCAGCACGCGATCCAGATTAGGACCCTTATCTTATCGATGATCCCACTTCCTCCATAAGTGACATCATCGAGGGGCTTCTGTAAGTACCCCAATCTGGATCACCCTCTTCCGAGCACATGGGAAACACCGCAGACTCACAAACGCAGTCTCGAAAACCTTTGACACTCAAAACCCCAAAAACCCCCAGCCAAACCAAGGGAGGAACGTTTCTGGGATAAAAATGGATAAAAGGGCCTTTTGGGAATTATTCAGAAATCAGAAAAGTAAATAAGGTCCGTACGGACCTCTTTGCTTCAATGATTACTGAATCCCCTTAAAGTCCAACTTATTCCCTCAAATCCCGGAAGTGATCGTTACCCCTCTGCATGGTTGGTCTGTACGGACCTTTCTGCATGCAAAGTTGGTCCGTACAGACCTTATTGCAACCAGACATCATCATTTCAGAATCCTCTTAAAGTCCACATTATTCCCTCAAATCGAGAAAAATCAAAAAATTGGATTACCTAGAAGGTCCGTACGGACCTTCTTGCACCTAATCTGACACTATAAATAGAGGGCTCCCCCTCCCTCATTTCACACATCTCCCTCTTCTCTCCTCTCCCCCCAGCCTTCAGGCACCCCTCTAAGACCCTTCGGGGCAATCCCGGCCCCTTTCGGATCCTTTCGAGGCCTTCCGAGCTCTCCTGTGGTGCTTCGAAGCCTCTTCGAGCGCTCCCGCAACGCTCCTGCGCTGCCCCGAGGCACTCTCGAGGTACTCTAAGGCCCCTCGTAGTACTCCGAGGCCTTGCCTGGTCTTTCCCAAGGCATCCCGGCTCTTTTCGAGTCAAACCAGCAACTTGAACGCACGCCGAAACTCTGCCCGAGTGATCCCTGCGATCCCAACACACGCCGAAACTCTGCCTGAGTGATCCCTGCGATCCCAACACACGCCGAACCTCTGCCCGAACGCAGCCTACAATCCCGACGCACGCCGAAACTCTGTCCGCAGACAACCGGCTTCTCCCGAAGCAATCTCGGTCCGTACCGGAACACTATTCCATCCTCAAACACTATTCCCCAGCGGAAGACAGACACGAACCATCATTGGTAAGGCTTCCTTTCTATACTATTTCAATACATTTCAATAAGCAGTGTACAATGTAGACATCCGATATAGCATGCATTTTTAAAAGCACATACACACACACACACAACAGTTAAGGAATATTAGGGGTATCCGAAAGACTCGTTTTTACGAGGCAACTCGGGTGAGCTCTAAGATTCTAATATTCTCTTCCCGAGGAGTCATCTGACCTCCGAACTCAAAATCTCATCACACAAAAATAGTTTATTTTTAAACTGATGCCCTTTTTCAATGTTTTGGGCTTAATAAAACGGCGTGGCGACTCTACAAAGCGAAAACACGGCGAGACACCTCCCAACTAACGCAAAAGCGGAATAAGCCAGATGTCGGGGCGCAAACGCGCTGCCTCTCGGATCCGGGCGACTTTCCCGAACGCGACGCAACAAAATGCGAGATGCCGGGGCTCCGCGCGCGAGCCGGATCCAGGTAATTTCAGCGGGTTGCCTAGATATGCGTCTAGGTCTATCACGACTAAGTTGATAGTCATTCAAAACAGGCAACTCATTATGATCATTTTAAATATCATCATTTTCAATATCAACATTTTGCTCATTCACATCAATAAAAATATCAACAGGAGGAGTCTCATTTTCAGTTTGTGCAACAGGCTCATTCACGATAACAGAAATAGGCACATAAGAGTGCTCCACCGTATTTGGAGTAGGGGGAGGAGAAGGCACATTATTCAAGCAAGGAAATTCAGTTTCATTAAACACAACATCACGACTAATGATCACTTTGAAACCCGGTTCCTCCCTTACCCATAATCTATACCCCTTGACACCCTCAGGGTATCCCAAAAAAATGCACCTCGCAGTCCGAAGTTCAAGTTTATCATTTTTTCTATATGGGCATACGCAGCACAACCAAAAATTCTCAAATTAGCATAATTAACAGGTTTTTCAGAAAAAACAGCTTCAAGACACCTACCATTTAAGGGAACAGAGAGCGATCTATTTATAAGATAGGCGGCAGTCATTACTGCCTCACCCAAAAAACGTTTGGACAAACCAGAAATAGCAAGCATGGTTATAACTCTTTCTAAAAGAGTTATATTCATACGTTCAGCAACACCATTTTGTTGCGGTGTACAAGGCACAGTCTTATGCCTTTTAATCCCATTATCAAGGCAAAAATTATCAAACTCATGATTGCAAAATTCAAGTCCATTATCAGTCCTAAGCACTTTAATTTTTCTACCTGTTTGATTTTCAATCATGACTTTTCAATTTTTGAACTTATCAAAAACATCAGATTTATTTTTCAACCAAAATACCCATGTTTTCCTGAAAAAGTCATCAATTATAGATTAAAAAAATATATATATTACCACCTTGAGTGGCCTCACTAGCAGGACCCCACACATCAACATGTATATACTCAAGTATTTCTTTAGTCGAACAATGATTAGGATTAGGGAGATTGGGAAAAGATACTCTATGTTGCTTACCCATCACACATGAGTCACAAAAAGGCATACAAGTAATTTTATCTTCACCAAAAATGTCATTTTTATTCAAAATGTTCAAACCTTTATTACTCATGTGTCCAAGTCTTTTATGCCACAAATCATTTTTATCAACTTTAACAACATTAGCATGATCAGACATAGGTTCAGCAGTGCAAAGATACAAGTTTCTAATCTTTTCAGCTTTGAAAATCACAAGAGACCCCTTCAAGATTTTCATGCACCCACTACCCCATTTCCCTTCTAACCCATCATTTTCTAAAGATGCACAAGATATGAGATTGTTAGCTAAATCAGGCACATGTCGCACATCTTTCAACGTTAAGCAAGAACCAGACTCAGACTTGAGACAAACGTCTCCAATACCAGTAATTTGACACTTTTTATTATTAGCTAAAGAAACAGAGCCAATTTTCATATCACTATATGTATGAAACATGTTTTTATCAGGTATCATGTGAAACGTGCTTGTAGACACTACTAGAAACAGGGGCATTACCGACGGACTTTTACCGACGGAAAATTTTCATTTACCGACGGAAATTTATTTTAATTTACCGGGAATTTATTTTTTTAAAATTTCGTTTTGTCCGTCGGTAATTGATTAAATTCCGTCGGTATTTCCGTCGGTAATACCGGCGGACATAGTCCGTCGGTATTACCGTCGAACTCCGTCCGTCGGTAAAAGTCCATATATATATACGCGTATCTTCCCCATTTTTAATTACGTTTCATTTTTATTACGACTCCTTCGTTCCTTCCTCAGTCGTTCGCGAACCCTAACGCCAACGCCAAGCCGTCGCCGCCGAGCCTCGCCGTCGCCGGTAAGTCTTCTTTCTCTCTCTCAATCGCTTTCTCTCTCTCACTCGATTTCTCTCTCTCACTTTCTCTCTCTCTCTCTCTCTCTCTCTCAGTAATTCGCCAAGAACACGCCGTCGCCGCCGTCTCTTTCCATCGCCGTTTGCCGTCGCCGGTCGCCGGTACGTTCTCTCTCTCTCTCTCTCGCTTTCTCTCTCTCAATCGTTCTCTCTCTCACTCGATTTCTCTCTCTCTCTCATCGGACGGTGTTAAATTGCGTTTTTGTTTTTTTATTTGTGCTATTTATTTTAAAAAGTCCAATTTTTATTCTGGGACTTGTTTGCAATTTTGGTTGAATTATTTGTAAAGCTTGGCTCTTTTGTTATGACATTTTTTCAAATTTGAAAGAGGGTCTTTTTATTTTGGACTTACTTGTATGTCCTGATTTATGAAGCTAACTGGAGTTATGAAGCTCGGTTTGGGGAATGTATTGGGTTTTTTTTTAACACACTTTGTTTATTAATTAAATGCCTTAAGCTATTACAAGATTGACAATTGAAGTGTCTTTGGTGATACTACCTAGTAGAAACAAACTAGGGATACAACTTACCCTTAGAATTGTACATTTTTCTCTCTCAGACAATACGGCATGTCTTAATTTCGTATGTGGGGGGGGGGGCAGTAAGGGTGATCATGGTCGATTTTATAATGTAACCAAAGCTAAGGTGATTGAAACCTGTGAAGGGTAAAACAATGCATAATTACTCTGTGTCTTTGAGGAGAGGTGCTCGATCTCACAACGTCAATTTTCTTTGGTTAAGGTGCTTGAGCTTCCTTCAAGGGTAGAACCACGAGTAATCTCATTCTATAGTAGGTTTCTGAGGTATCAAGCATAATATACTTGAAATGCACGATTTATTCGTGAAGTGTCTAAGAAAAGTGAACTGAAGACACTTGAGGATGCACATAAGTCTAATTCCTCTGGAATGCCTACTCTTTTTATGTTTCTTTTGGGAATCTATTTCAAGCCTCAAAGTAGATGTGTAAGTCTTTTAGGTGGAATAAAACTGACCATTCATCATTAATGTCTAAAGTTAAAATATAAATAAGATGAGAGCCTTTTTCACCTTGACTATCAAAATTCGTCTTCTTTGATCAAGAAAGACAGAGCAAACAAGTTCATTGCCGTTTGAGCAAAGGATTTTCTGTTTAATAAGAGTTTTTACAGTTTCACTGTCCTCTTTCTCTCTAAGGATCTCAAACATAACTTGAGATCCTTAGAGAGGAGGACAAAGTGAAACTCGAAAAAATTCTTATTAAGCGAGAAAATCCTTTACTCAAACGGCAATGAACTTGTTTGCTCGTCTTTTTCTTGGTCTAAGATGAGATTGGGTTTTGATAGTTGTGGATGAGAACGACTCTTATCTTGTTTATAAATGTTAATTTAATTCATCATTGTAAAATTTCAAATTTTACAATAAAGAATTAATATTTCAAATTATTCACAATATTAATAATTTAAAAAATATGATAGATGTGTGTGTTAATTCATTATTGTAAAATTATGCATTTTACGGTAATGAATAAAAATTAATGTTACGACGTGACGTTGTGACGGTTGAAACACAAAAGCTTAGAAACCCGTTTAAGAATCTTTAACTTATCATGTTGAGGTCAACATGTAGTCATCGATTCTTAAATTGTCCGTGTGGACAGTCTTGAAATGCACGATTATATGTTTTGTAAATATCATCATTGTCTATTAAAATTGCTTGAATAGTCGATAGTTGAGATATTTCGGTTGCATTAATCCTATTGTTCTACGAGTGTATACTAGACATATATGGTTGATTACATTGTCGATTCTAATCGATAGTGTTTGATTGACCTAGTCTACGTCGTGCACTTGGAGACCGTGGGGTTATCTTTGCCGAAATTTCTTGATTTTCGATTATAAAGCAAGTAGACAAGGTGATATTTGCAATTCATATGTGTATTTCGGGATGGGATAGAAGCCAACCCAATTCTAAACCTAATGGACATGAATTGTCCTTTCATCATAGGGAATGATATACTTTACAACAAAGAATTAAATATTAATATTTAAAATTATTCAAAATATTATGATAGATGTGTGTGTTAATTCATTATTGTAAAATTATGCATTTTACGGTAATGAATAAAAATTAATGTTACAATGTGACGTTGTGACGGTTGAAACACAAAAGCTTAGAAACCCGTTTAAGAATCTTTAACTTATCATGTTGAGGTCAACATGTAGTCACCGATTCTTAAATTGTCTGTGTGGACAGTCTTGAAATGCACGATTGTATGATTTGTAAATATCATCATTGTCTATTAAAATTGCTTGAATAGTCGATAGTTGAGATATTTCGGTTGCATTAATCCTATTGTTCTCTGAGTGTATACTAGACATATATGGTTGATTACACACTGTCGATTCTAATCGATAGTGTTTGATTGACCTAGTCTACGTCGTGCACTTGGAGACCATGGGGTTATCTTTGCCCGAAATTTCTTGATTTTCGATTATAAAGCAAGTAGACAAGGTGATATTTGCAATTCATACGTGTATTTCGGGATGGGATATAAGCCAACCCAATTCTAAACCTAATGGACATGAATTGTCCTTTCATCATAGGGAATGATATACTTTACAACAAAGAATTAAATATTAATATTCAAAATATTAATAATTAAAAAAATGTGATAGATGTGTGCGATAGAAGCCAACCCCAATTCTAAACCTAAAGAAACATGTCTTGTTGCTTTTAAGTTTGTAATCCAAATTTAGGGAATTGTAATGCGATAATTACATCTAAACTGTTAATACATTATGAAATGCAGGAGTTAATAATGTCTGGAGAAGATCGTAGTTGGATGGATAATCGTAGTAATCCCGGTAGAAGGGGTGTCAGACCTCAATTCTTAGAAGGTTTAGAACATTTCGTGGAGTTTGCTAGAGCGCATCCCCAGTGCATGGGTGGTGATAAGATTAGGTGTCCTTGTAAAAAGTGTAAGAATATAAAATATCTGAGTGTTGGATGGGTAAAGAAACATGTTTTAGAGGCAGGGTTTGTTGATGGTTACAAGGTATGGGTAGCGTACAGGGAGCGTTATGTGGTTGAAACAAGTGTTCGCAATCATCCTACTGTATCAAGTGGTCCGCCAAGGGAACCTGAACATTTGATTGATGAAGAGGAGCCGTCTGTCGGTTTGGATGATATGGTTCGAAATGCGGCTGGCCCAGAGTTTGATTGGAACCCTAATCCAACAGAGGCACCAAATCCCGTTGCAAAGAAGTTTATGGATTTAATGGACTCTGCAAATGAGAAAATTCATCCTGGTGCAAAGGCTACAGTGTTAGAGCAAGTGACTGAGCTTCTAACTATCAAGGCTGATACAAATATGAGCCAGCATACTTACGATCGTATAATGTCATGGGGACAACGGATGCTACCCGAAGAAAATAATATGGTTCACAATTTTTATGAGACGAAAAAGTTGGTGGGGCAGATCGGTCTTGGGTATGTTAAAATTGATGCTTGCAAGAATCAGTGCATGCTTTTTTATAAAGAAAATGAGGGCCTCGATACATGTTCAATATGTGGACTTAGTAGGTATAAGCCACAACGCCGTGGTAGTGCCAAGCACAAGAAAAACGTGCCTCGGGCGCAGTTACGTTATATGCCACTAATTCCCAGGTTGCAACGAATTTACGCATTGAAAGAAAGCTCAGAAGCCATGCGTTGGCACAAAGAGTGTCCTCGTGAAGAGGGTGTGATGACTCATCCTTCTGACGGTGAAGCATGGAAACATTTTGATGCCACTTACCCTGATTTTGCTGCGGATCCTAGAAACATAAGGCTGAGGATATGTACAGATGGGTTTTCTCCATTTGGACCAGGGGCAAAATCTTATTCATGTTGGCCTGTTATAGTCACAGTGTATAATCTTCCCCCGTGGTTATGTATGACTAATCCTTATATGTATTTGAGTTTGTTCATTCCCGGGCCTTCGAATCCAGGCAAAAACATTGATGTGTATCTTCGACCTCTGATGGATGAACTCAAACAGCTGTGGAATGATGGTGTCCGCATACGGGATGCTTTCAAGTTGCAAAATTTTAACATGAGGGTCAGCATGGATGATGTGTGGACAATTAATGACTTTCCTGCTTATGGTATGATGTCGGGATGGAGCACACATGGGAGATTGGCCTGTCCGTATTGTATGGAAAATACAGATGCATTCACACTTCAGCATTACAAGAAGCAGTGTTGGTTTGATTGCCACATACGGTTTCTTCCTAGTGACCATCAATTTCGTAAACAGAGGAATGCTTTCACCAAAAATAGAGTTGAGCATCGGGGCCCCCCTCCTCGTCTGAGTGGGGAGGATATTTTTAAAGGTGTGTCCGAGGTGTACGATGTCGGGTGGGGAAAGATGTTTTCAAAGGATAGACCAGACGGATTTGGTAAAGACCATAACTGGATTAAAAAGAGTATATATTGGGAGTTACCTTATTGGAAGACGAACTTGATAAGACATAACCTTGATGTCATGCATATTGAAAAAAATGTGTTTGATAATATTTTCAATAATACAGTGATGGGTTTTAAGGCCTCAAAGAAGGACACAGACAAGGGTCGGCTAGACCTTGAAGCGATTTGCAATCGTAAAGATCTCAACATTACTAAAGTTAATGGAAAAGATTTCAAACCAGCTTCTCCCTTTGTTCTGTCAGGAGAGGATAAGTAACGTGTTCTGTAGTGGTTGAAAGATTTGAAACTTCCTGATGGGTATGCATCTAATATATGCAACTGTGTGAATGTGGAAGAAGGGACGGTATATGGGTTGAAAAGTCATGATTGTCACGTATTATTGGATAGGTTGCTACCCATTGCATTTAGAGACATTCTCCCTAATGAAATATGGGTTGCCCTAACGTAATTGAGTGAATTCTTGAGCATTGACTTCCAAAGCACTCTTCGTGTTGAGGATATGAAAAGACTCGAAGAGAGCATTGTGGTGACAATATGCAAGCTTGAAAAGAGATTTCCGCCATCTTTCTTTGATTCAATGGAGCATTTACCAATTCACCTAGCTTATGAAGCTAGAGTTGGAGGACTTGTCGTATAGATGGATGTATCCATTTGAACGATTTTGGGGAGTTTGAAAAAGAAAATGAGCGATAGAGCAAAAGTTGAGGCATCTATGTCCGAATCGGTGATTGTCGACGAAATTGTGTCGTTTGTTTCAACATATTTTCACCCGAGACATTGAGACAAGGTTCAATAAAGTGGGACGCAATTATGATGGGGAGTCACCGATCCCGATGGAAAAATTTCAGTTTTTTCTTCTCTTGGTCGATTCCTTGGCGATAGAAAGTGCACGCGCATGCTAGCGTAAAAGAATTAGAAGCGGCTAAACTCTATATTCTCCTTAACTCGTGCCGAGGTCGAGGACTACTTAAAGTAAGCATTCTTCATTTGTTATTAAGTAATGTTAATCCTAATAACTTTAATACGAACTAAGCAACTTTATGTTCTCCTTGAATGCGGTATGTTCGAAGAACAGCCGAGACATTGCGCCCGAATTGATTTCAATAAGGACAGACAACGAATTTCCCTCCTGGTTTAATAATTATGTAAATGCCAATTCATTAATTCAATGTTTTTAATAGAATTTGAAGTATGAGTTTTTTACTATCTATGTGTTTTTATTTAGATTTTGAACAACCTTGGAGATGCAAAAGCTGCGAGATTACAAGCATTAGCACACGGTCCGTCCTTAAGAGTGAATGTATATAAGGGATATTTTGTCAATGGCTACGTATTCCACACCGAAGAATATGGCCAAACGAAATCAACTTGGAATAGCGGGGTCAATCTCAAGGGAAATCTCGATTATTATGGCGTATTGAAAGAAGTTATTGAATTGGAGTACTTGCTTGGAAATTCTGTAGTTCTTTTCAATTGTGAGTGGCGGGACGCTGAGCGAGGCATTACAAAACATGGCACTTTTGATCTCGTTGACTTAAAGCAATCTTCTAGGCATAATGGTGATGATGCGTTCATTCTTGCATCTCAAGCACAACAGGTGTATATGACCCCCTACCCCCGTCGACGAAGAGAGTCTAGCGGATGGTGGGCCGTATGGAAAACCAAAGCAAGAAGCACTTTTGATATACCATTGCGTACAAAAACGTCTACTTCAAATATTGATTCATCATTAAATGATTGTTATCAGGAAGAGGAAATGCCTATACCTCCGATTATTTTCTTGAATGATAATGTCGAGGATGAAGCATTAATGGCCGAAAACACCCGTCCACTAGGGGAGGAAGTCACTTTCAATGAAATCGATGATGACAATGTGGAGGATGAGGAAGGAGAAGGGTATATATCTGGGTCCGATGATGAAGATGGGGAAGAAAACGACGACGAGGAAACTAGTGAAGAAGAAATTGAATTTTGTAGTGATAGTGATCAAGATTGTAGTGAATGAATCAGTTTAGTTTTAATTCAGATAATGTTTTGTATATAATGTTTACATTTTATATCACTTATCACTGTAATATTATATCTATCTCATGATTTTCAATTTTACTTGGTTACTCTTTACATGCTATGTAATATTACATCTATCTCATGATTTAGACAATAAATGATTCCTACTATTTAAATGCAAACTGCAAACATCTTACTCCATAATTTACTTGGACATGTAGTCATTAATTTGAATGTCATCGTGTGAAAAGGTTGTTGAAAAAAAATAAATAAATAAGTAAAAAATAATAATAATAATAATAATAATAATAATAATAATAATAATAATAATAATAAATAATAATAATAATGGACATAAATATAATAATAATAAATAAAAAATAAAATAAAAAATAAAATAAAAAATAAAAATAAAAATAAAAATAAAAATATACATATATGTATATATATAAATATCATTATTGTCTATTAAAATTGCTTGAATAGTCGATAGTTGAAATATTTCGATTGCATTAATCCTATTGTTCTCTGAGTGTATACTAGACATGGTTGATTACACACTGTCGATTCTAATCGATAGTGTTTGATTGACCTAGTCTACTTCGTGCACTTGGAGACCATGGGGTTATGCTGCCAAAATTTTTTGATTTTCGATTATAAAGCAAGTAGACAAAGTGATATTTGCAATTCATACGTGTATTTCGGGATGGGATAGAAGTCAACCCCACTACTATCACGTACAACCACTACCATGGGGTTATGCTGGAGTGGAAAATCTTAAGTTTTTTGCACAAGCATTAGGCCCAAAGATTGAAACTAATAATTAATCAAAGTTTCAATCTTTGTGCCTAATGCTTGTGCAAAAGACTTGATATTTTCCACTCCAGCTCATTATAAATATAAACCCTCTCTCTCTCTACCCCTCTCTATTTTGTTAATTTTGTGGTGGTGGTGGTAGTGGTGGTATACGTAGTAGTATTAGTAATAGTAGTAGTAGTAGTAGTGGTAGTAGCGGTAGTAGTGGTAATAGTGGTGGTGGTAGTACGTAGTGGTGGTGGTAGTAGTAGTGATGGTGGTAGTGGGACTCTTTTCACATAGTGTATATTGGCTGCAAACATCTTACTCCATAATTTGCTTGGACATGTAGTCATTATTTTGAATGCTTCCTACTATTTAAATTTTGTTCTACTCGATAATATTTTCTGTCTACATATATAATATACTAGTTTAGATATGTCGGGTCGAGGTGGCAATCGTTCAAAGAGAGGGAAGGTTGCGGGTTTTGTCCATCGTCTTGTTTCACCAAGGACGGGAGGGAGGGATCTACTTCTGGTTACGGGACGTAGTGAACCATCAGGCGGGTTAATTTGGATGCAATTATTAATGAGGAAGGAAAAATGGAAATATCTATCTCTCCCGGTGGCCGGTAAGTATTATTTAATTGTAAATGTCATATATATAATGTTTACATTTTATTATTGTCTTTTTATTTGTATATATATTGATATATTGTTTTTTAATTAATATCTTAATAGGTTTATACATGCATGGTGGTGGTAGCGGTAGCAGCAGCGGCAGCGCTCGTGGTTGTTAAACATGATTTTTCATTGACATGTAATTAAACAAACAAACAAACAAACATATGTAGTTTCTCTTTCCCTTTCCCCTTTTCCCCGACTTTTCCCTTCCGTTCCCCTTCCCTTTCCCTTTCCCCTTTCCCTTTCCCCCTTTCCCTTTCCCCTTTCCCTTTCCCCCTTTCCCCTTTCCTTTCCCCTTTCCCCGGCCGTTTCCCCTTTCCCCTTCCCCTGTCGCTTGATTTGGACAAACATATGTATTTTATTTGATGTACAAGCGAAACAGGTTGTTTGTGTATGCTTGTAGTTTGTAATTGTATTTGTTTAAAACAGGTTGTTTGAACTGGTTTACAGCCTTTTACAGGTGGTTTAATAATAAAACATAAATTTTTTTTTAAAATCTGGCCAGATTACCGACGGAAATTTCCGTCGGTAAATTAGTAAAAAAAAAATAAATAATACTAATTTCCGGCGGAAATATCCGTCGGAAAATAATAAAAATTAAAAAAATAAAACTCATTACCGACGGACATATCCGTCGGTTTATGGTTTAGATTTCCGACGGACATATCCGACGGTAAATTTTATGGATTCCGACGGTTATAACCGTCGGTAATGGGTTTTATTTGTTTATTTTTTAAATATTTACCGACGGATATTTCCATCGGTAACCTCCGGCGATTGCTCCGGTTAACCGGCCGGCTTAACTCATTTCCGACGGACGTTTTCCTGCGGAATTTTTGATTTTCCGGCGGACAATCCGCCGGAAATACCGGCGGAATTTGTCCGTCGGTATTACCAACCAATTATTTCCGACGGAACCCGACGGACGAATTCCGTCGGTAATATACATTTACCGACGGATATGTGGATTTACCGACGGAAATTTCCGTCGGTAAAAGGCTTATTTCTAGTAGTGAGAATCTAACAACCATTCATTTTTCACATAATAAACATAATTCACCACAGTTTCAGTAACCATAAAAACAGAAGGCTCATTTTCACTAGAAGCAAAATTACAGTCAATTTGCAAGTCTTGATTCTTCTTTTAGGATTAGGACACTCTTTACGATAATGTCCCGTCTCACCACAGTTGTAACATTTTCTGTTACTTTTATCAGATCTAGACTTACTTCTTTTTCTCTCATTATTTTTACTAGATTCAGTCTTACCATGTTGCTTATTCTGATTATTATTCCTTTGAGTCGATCATCCTCTCACCATATTAACCTCACCAACAGTTGATTTGCCCTTATTAACTCTTAATTCCAACTTTTTGCTTTTTAGCCTGTTAATCACAGTATCAAGCATAATATCATTCCTACCATACTTAATAGCAGATCTAACATCAGCATAAGAATCAGGTATAGCATTCAAGAGCACAATAGGCGTATATTCATCAATGTTCTTATCAACGGTTTGCTTAATATCTTGCACAAGTTTAGTAAACCCATCAATGTTATCATCCATGTCTTTGTTCAAGTCCAATTTGAACTGAAAGAATTTCTCAAGCAAATACATCTTACTAGGTAACGATGTTTCAACATATACTTCTTCCAGTTTATCCCAAAGAGCTTTGGCACTATCATGTTTACCAACTTTTCTAAGAACAGCGGCAGATAAGTTCAAAATAATCGAAGAATAAGCACATTCATCAATTTTGATCCTTAATTCTTGGTTATTTGATTCAGCATATTGTTCAGTTACAGCTTTGAAAACTTTTTCTTTAATTAAAATGTCTTTCATTTTTTGTCGCCAAATTGAAAAATCACCTTTGCCATTGAATGACTCCATCATATAAGCATTCATATTAGCAGCCATACAAAACAATGAATTTCAATTTCCCAAAAAAATATCTAAAACGAAACAAGTATCAAAGCACCAAAACACAACCGAATAGCTCAAGAAAAAAAATGTGATTTTATTTTTCTTACCCAAGAAATCTTATTCTGTACTTGGTTTCTTATTTACTGTTCGCGAATCAACCGGGCTCTGATACCACTGTTGAGCGGACTTACCACTCTGTTGCCAAAGATCCGCAAACAATGCAAAAGAGGATGAAATGAAGATTAGTTATAATTCAAAAGGCAATACTAAATAAAAGGAAACTGAAAAATAGAAATACATAAAATGAAAAAACTGAACAGGAAATAGTTTTTAGATTAGAGTATTTCGGCTCAAGCCCAAGTATCCGTTTAATCTGAAATCCAGCCACAATCTAAGGTCACTGATCCAAGATGTTACTACGAAACAGAGGCAGCAAGCAGTCCCACAACACAGTTCTAGACCCCCCAATCCAGCCTATAACAGCCAACTCCGGACAGCCTAAACAAAAAAAAAATCAACACCCACACCCAACACTAGCCACGCCTAGCAACTCACGCACACAAATCTGTACTCACGAAAGTCATACACAGAGAATCAAATCACGCCTAATTTGAGTGAGAGAGAACCCTAACAGATAACCCCAATCTGAATCAAACGCCCAATTAGCACAAGCTAATTCAGTAAACACTCTTTACAAAACTCCCTATAAGCCCAGAATAGATACCCCAACAACCGTGTGTGAATTAGAGAAGAAACACTCGTATATATTCTATGTGTGTTGCGGCTGCCAAGAAGGGGGTAGGGGTTTAAATAGGGGCCGACAGAAGAAGCTTACCCGATTCGACCAAATCAACCACGGCGCAAGCGGCGGAATTGCCGGAGAAGGAACGGAAGAAGATATCGCAAACTTGAGAAAGAGATCAAGTCAAAGTCTCTCTCTCTAGCAAATAAAACTTGACCTAGGCTGGATAAGAGGGGAGGGACTTTGGGCCGAAATTTTGGGTCACAAAATATATATTGGGTTGCTCATTTGGGCAGAAGCCCATAAAAATAACAACAATAAAAAAAAATCCAATTAAAAAAAAAACCATTTGAGACAAATGGAGCAATAGATAAGCTCATCAATTCTCAATGCGTTGTCTGAGATAATACATAATAAGTGTTGTGTTATCATTTATTTCCAGTCGCAAAATAAGTATTAAATTTCTAAATAAAAAAATAGTTTTAGTATAGTTTTAATATGCTACAATATAATTGTATAAATAATTAAAATGTACTATATTTTTTTTAAAAAAAATTGACAAGTCAACTATATATATATATATATATATATATATATATATATATATATATATATTGATTAAACAAAAATAAAAAGTGTGTAGATGGAGCTTTCTATGCACTTTCACTATTGGATAAGCAATACGTAATAAAATTCTGATTTGAATTCCTTACCAAGTGGATTCTTTTTTAAAAGCAACTAATAATGGTAGATTTTATTTTATTTTTTATTTATTTTTATTGAAACCAACCAACCAACCAATCTAAGAAATTAGTCACTCTCATTGTCCAACTCATTTCAAGGAAACAACAACATTCTTATTGAGGTTTTATCTTTCACATTTTAATTCCTAAAACCATACTATATAAAACTGATTTGATTTGTCAACCACCAATATTGCCTTTGGGTCATTCTTGATTAAAATCAGAGGTGTGCCTACATATTATCAATGTCGGATCTACACTTTTCTGATTTTTTTTTTCAGGGATAAATATAATAAATTTGAAAGTTGTAAATAGTTAATTTGTAAAAATTATAAAAGTCGGAGGGGCTATAAATCCTCCTCAACTAAGCTAGATCCGCCCCGGCACATTAAAACACATTATTATAATGGAATTGAACTGGTAAACGAAATTTCAGATGCACATTCATATAGATATGGAACAGTTGTAGTGGCTACCTCATTGCAGCTATGTAAGGAGTGCTTGTGATGTATCCTTTTTTTTTTTTAAATATACTATGGAAATTTATTTGGAAATATTTCGAGCTTGTGAGCAACTTGTTATCTCGAATTCTTAATTAATCGCAATCACACTTCTGGTAGAATATGAACATTGTTACATTTCAATCCATCGTTATATGTTACATTAATACCTCATTCCTAAGGGCGGAATATAAGAATGCGTAAGTGAAGTGATTTTAGAGAAGATAGTAGTGTGATTAATACAATTACAGATCAAGAAAGTTTGATGTTACAATTCCAAATACGTAAGAAAAGGAAGAAATTCCTAATGAAAATCGCTCTTGCTGTTACAGTGTGGGCTGTTACAATATACCGCAGTGGTGATCCGATGGTCAAATACACTAGGGATCATTTATTAATATGTGAACGATTATAATTAATTTGATATACATAAAATTGACCCCAAATCAAATTTATGCCCATCACTGATTTAAAATACATGGGACATTCTTAGACGCTTGTTGTGTGAGAACTTTGGCAAATGATTATTATTTCCATTGAACAATTGACATATTTATACAGAAATTAAGGACTTGTTCTAATTCTAAAATACATTCATTTTATGCACATTGCAACTGATGTGTGTGGAAGTGGAACGGATGCCTTGGAACTGTGGAACGGATGCTTTGGAACTGATGTGGAGGTGGAATAGCTAGCCGGCTCCGTTGGAGCCGTAATTGGTGTGAGGCGGGCGCACGGCAAGGGGCAAGGCGGCCGCTGGGCCACAGCAACATCGGTTTTGTTCCTCGCAGTGAGGCGGGCGCACGGAATGGATCGAGGCGGCCGCACTGGGAGTGCAAGTGATTTCACTTTGTCATGAATGGGTCGAGGCGGGCGCACGGCCTTTGGTGAGGCGGGCGCCTCACTTGGTTGTGAGGAATGTTGAGTCTTAACACGCCCCCGCAAGATGGACGATCCTTGTGTGAGTCCAATCTTGGAAGCAAGCGATTGAAACCGAGCTCGGGAGAGGGGTTTTGTAATTAAGGGCATCTGCGAGCTGGTCCTTACCAGAGATGTGTTGAACTCGTAGCTTGCCAAGGTTGACTTGTTCCCGAACAAAGTGGAAAGCTAGAGCTAGATGTTTCATTCTTGAGTGAAAAACTGGGTTTGCGGAGTAACTTGTAGCCCCCAAATTATCACGATGAATGCTTAGGAGTTGTGGAGGTGCTTATGGGGTTCGGTCAGAAGGTTTGTAATCCAGATGAGCTCGGCGGTGGTGGCAGCGACAGCTCTAAACTCAGCCTCGGTGGAGGACCTAGAAAGAGCTCGTTGTTTCTTTGAAGACCATGTAACCGGATTGCGTCCAAGATAAACAATAAAGCCGGTGGTGGAAATGAAGTCATCCTTGTCACCCGCCCAATCCGCGTCACAAAAGGCATGTAGAATAGGAGGAGTATGTTTGAAGAGTTGTAGACCCAAGTGTGTCGTACCGCGTAGGTACCGAAGCAGCCTTTTTAGAGCTGTCCAGTGGGTCTCTTGTGGGTGGTGGAGGAATTGAGCTAACTTGTTAACTGGGAAGGCGATGTCGGGTCTGGTGAGTGAGAGATATTGGAGACTACCAATGATAGCCCGAAACTCAGTTGGATTGTGGATTGGCGTGCGAGGATGAGCCGAGAGTGGGGGGTATGTGGACATAGGAGTGGGAGAGGGTTTGGAGTTGTCCATGTTATGTTTGGACAGAATATCGCTAATATATTTAGACTGAGAGAGTAGGAGGCCATCGGGGTTGGGGTTAACCTCTATGCCAAGAAAATAAGAGAGCGGGCCTAGATCTTTCAGAGAGAAACGAGTGGAAAGATCAGTAATGAAGGTGGAGAGAAATGAGTCGGATGGACCGGTGACAACAATGTCGTCGACATAGACTAGGAGAAAAAGATGGTTTGAATTTTTGGAGTAGATGAAGAGGGAAGGGTCGGATAATGAGGAGAAAAACCCGAAAGAGAGTAGGTAGTGTTTGAGGGCGGTGTACCAAGCACGTGGTGCTTGTTTTAAGCCATAGATGGCTTTCGAGAGACGACATACATGGGACGAAGTGTGTGTGTTTTGGAAACCAGGAGGTTGAGACATGAAAACGGTTTCAGAGAGTTGGCCTTGAAGAAAGGCGTTATTGACATCAAGTTGGCGAAGGGACCAACCTCGAGTGATTGCTAAAGAGAGAATGAGGCGAATGGTGACGGGCTTGACCACCGGACTGAACGTTTCGGAGTAGTCAAGACCGGGGCGTTGATGAAAGCCCTTGGCAACAAGACGAGCTTTGTATTTTTGAATGGAGTTGTCGGGATTGTATTTAATACGAAACACCCATTTGCACCCGACTATATTTGGAGCTTCATGGGACGGGACGAGAGTCCAAGTGTTGTTACGCATAAGAGCGTTGTATTCCTCTTGCATGGCGGCATGCCAATGGGGTATAGAGAGGGCTTGTTTGGTGGAGGTGGGAAGAGAAGTAGGTGAGGGAAGGGTGGCAAGGTTAGCATATTTTGGGTTGGGTTTTCGGATACCATGGGAAAGTCTTGTTTCTATGGTGCGTGGAGGGAGTGTGATTTGAGGGGCTGGAGTGGAGGCGCTTGGCTCGACCGAGTGGGTAGGGAGTAGGGTGGTAGGCGTTGGGATGGTAGGTTCATGGATGGCAGTAGGGTTTTGGGAATTGGTGTTATGGCCAGTAGGTTGGGTTGGTTCGGTAGTAGGAAGTGTTTGGTTGGTGGGATGGGGATTTTCAGTTGGTAGTTGGGGTAGTTGGTCTGAGATGGCAGTAGGGTTTTGGGTAGTGGGTAATGTTGTAGTGTTTGGTAATATAGTAATGGAGAGGGAGCACCAATCATCTGGGGAAATATTTGATGGGGAGGACGGTTTGTTGGTGAGAGTTTGATATGGAAATACCGTCTCGACAAAACGAACATGACGGGAGGTGTAAACTCGATTAGTTTTCGGGTCTAGACAGTGATAGGCACTTTGAGAGGGTGAGTAGCCAACAAATATGCAAGGGGTAGATTTAGGAGCAAGCTTGTGAGGTGTGTATGGTTTGAGCCACGGGTAGCACAAGCACCCAAAGCTTCGAAGCTTAGTATAGTTGGGTGGTTTTTGGAATAATTTTAGGTAAGGGGAGTCATTTTGAAGAGTAGGTGTGGGCAGTCTATTTATGAGATAGGCAGCGGTGGTGAGGGCATGGGGCCAAAAAATGAGAGGAAGCTGAGAATGAGAGAGAAGTGAGAGGGCAGTTTCGACTAAATGGCGATGACGACGTTCGGCAAGGCCATTGTGTTCGGGTGTGTGTGGGGGGGAAGTGAGATGAGAGATCCCGTCTTGAAGAAGTGATGGTGTGAGTTTAAGATACTCACCGCCATTGTCAGAGAATAGTTGAACAATGGGACGGGAGAAATATTTTTCAACGAGAGCTTTAAAGCGAGTAAATGTGAGAAGGGTGTCGGATTTTCTTTTTAGAGGGTAAAGCCATGTATATTTAGTAAAATGATCCACAAAGATCACATAGTATTTGTAGTTGTCATATGAGTAAATTGGTGATGTCCAAACATCGGAGAAAACAAGTTCTAGAGGGGCTTTGGTTTGTAGGGAAGAGGTAGAGAAGGGAAGCTTGTGACTTTTATTTATGTCACAGGCGTTGCAATTGGAGTAGGGTTTTGATGAGATAGGCAGAGAAAATTGTTTTTGGAGTATGGAAATTATAGGGGTTGCGGGATGGCCTAGTTTGTGGTGCCACGAGTGGAGAGAGGTAGTGGTACTAGGGTGTGCTTCAATGGAAGCGGAAGTGTTTGTGGGGACATGAGATTGTGTCGGGTTCCAAAGGTAGACACCTTGGTCAATGATTCCATGAAGAAGAGGTTGTTTTGATGCGATTGATTTAATGGTGAAGGATGATGGTGAGAATTCAATGATAGCATGATTATCCTTACAGAATTGTGAGACGGAAAGGATATTTCTAGAGATGGTAGGAACATGTAAGGTATTATGAAAGTGAAGTGTGAAAGTGGGGTTGGAAAGGGTAAATGTACCAATGTTGGAGATGGGAAGAGAGGAGCCATCACCTATGATTACACCATCATTACCATGATATGGGCGATGAAGAGTAAGGTTTTGTAGGTTGTTGGTGATGTGGTGTGTTGCCCCACTATCCACAAGCCAGGATGTGAAGATGGTAGAAGGGGCTGTAGCAGTGTGTACGCGAGGGTGGATTACGAATTGTTGGTGTGGCTAGCGATGTAACATGTCCCTTGCGATTGCAATATTGGTACTTACCATTAAGGTAGCCTGAAGCAGGGTTGTGAGTGGCCGACGGCACTAGGGTTTGGGTTGTATAGTCATGTGTAGCCATGGTAGAATAGTAAGGTTTTGAGAATGAAGTGACGAATGTTGCCGGTGCGGTTGAGAGGATAGATTAGGTTTAGGGTTTACGGAGGAGGAGATGAGAGAAACGGCTGGTGGGGTTTAGCCGAGAGCAAGTTGGGGTATGGTGGCGGCGGAAGTTTTGGAATGGGTTGGATTTTTATTGATCACAATAGCTCTGATACCATGTGAGAACTTTGGCAAATGATAATTATTTCCATTGAACAATTGACATATTTATACAGAAATTAAGGACTTGTTCTAATTCTAAAATACATTCATTTTATGCACATTGGAACTGATGTGTGTGGAAGTGGAACGGATGCCTTGGAACTGTGGAACGGATGCTTTGGAACTGATGTGGAGGTGGAACAGCTAAGGCTGCATTGGGCTGTAATTGTGTGAGGCGGGCGCATGGCAAGGGCAGGCGGCCGCACAGGCCACAACAACATCGGTTTTGTTCCTCGCGAGTGAGGCGGGCGCACGGAATGGATCGAGGCGGCCGCATGGGAGGCAGTGATTTCAGCCTTGTCATGAATGGGTTGAGGCGGGCGCCTGGCCTTTGGTGAGGCGGGCGCCTCACTTGGTTGTGAGGAATGTTGAGTCTTAACATGTTGGATATTAGAATTTGGGCATCATTTCGTTGAAAAAGTCCTTATTAATTAAAGAGTGAGCTTATCCAATTTTAGATATTGAAATAATGATTTTTTCTCTAATTTGATGTGGAATTGGGAATTCAATATATTCCCACTCGTATAGTTCAGAAAAATGACCATCGACTCTATACGTGGATTATTAACACGTCGATATTGACTATCGACTCAAACCTCTCATGATTAAGCATCCATTATCAACTTAAGCTAATTTTGATACCATATTAGTAAAATTTATTCATCATCCCTTTAAAATGACTTTGACCAAGCAATGAATTCCCCAACCAAAATCTCTATTGTCACCTTACCCAATTTAACACGTGTCACATTCTTATTAGTAACTTGTTCCAGCCCCATAAAATGGCCCACTAACTCCCATCTGCTAAATGGGGCACGCCATACAAATTCAAACTCAATGGAAACATGAGTTGGGGCACCATTCGTTATATGTCGTCTGTTAAATCAATTTTTGTCTGTTGTTAAACTTAAAACCTTAACAGCAAACATGGACCCAAATTTTGGTATAAACATGTCTACTACATACTTGGGCCATATTTTCCCTCCTTCTTAAGGACCATTGGCCCATTCTATCATGGGACAACTCCTAAATCCTATTTCCTCTTTTTATTCCGTCCAACTCATAATATCTTACCCATTTACTATTAAAAACGAATATTAAAGAATAATGTTATAAAAAAATGTTATGAATAGGTAGAAGAGAAAAAATATGATAAAAAATAATAAGTTGATAGTTATTGTGAGCATTATTTATTTGCTGTAAATTTGGTTATTTTATTTTTCTAGGCCCATATAATAAAGATTAAATAGGCGCAACGGGTCTTTGTTGGATCCTATAATCAACTAATTTGTCACGATAGATTTGTTGTTCTTTTACGGTATTTGGTGTAAATTTGATCATCTTATTGCTCATCAGGTCTTCAAGTCTTCATGAGTACTATAAACAGCTAAATTTTTGCCGCCTTTGACCTCTATGCAACATAGCAATGCAGCTACAAATTGGCCCCGGGTACAGCCGAGTGGTAAAGGAAGCAGCATTGCTGGGCTTGCAACCTCAGCGTGGGAAGTTCGAATCTTGGCAGGAGCAGTCAATTAAATTGGTGATGTAAGAGTGATATAAGCGTCATGTAGGAGGACCCCCTAAGGGGTGCTGCCACCCTGACTATGACTACCTCGAGCATATCCCGCGGTTTACTTTCGCCAGTCATTGAGGGGCTCTGGTGGTCCAGGATATAGTTCGGCAAAACTGGAAAACCTGAATATAAAAAAAAATAATAAAAAATTCAGCTACAAATTGCTACAAACACTCCTATGTCTTTTCTTGATGTACAATAAAAGTTCACAATTTGTTTTCATTTGTACAATAGTACATATTACTTCAGAGTCTCCAAGGGTCATTTAAACCCTTCAACATCAATGACAAGCAATATGAGGATAGAATAAAAACATCTTTTTTCTTGATTGAGTAAGGTTAGTTAATGTTCCATTGAATACAATGCTTAAACAAGTTCAAAATAGTGACATAAAAGGAGTACATAAAACCTTCTTTATCAACAACCCAATCCAATCAAATTCAATTCAACAATATAATACTATTTCTTTCTTTTTCACATATATCATCTACAATTCAAACCAATCTCGAAATATCCTTCATTTTTTGACTTTATTCACAATTCAATCCAACCCACCAACCCAACTCAAATATCATTTATTCTTTATTTTTTATTATATATATTATTAACCTCATTTTTTCTTATTTTTTGTCTTGTAATAAATTTATATAATAGGAGTATTTTATATTACTAAATTTATATAATTATTATACAAAAATACGATCAAATCATCTTTAAGAGCTTTGTTGGCTTCTCTATTACGGAGTTGTGCTCTGTTAGTCATATATGTCGATAAATTTGTAACTCGTTCGGTACAATATTGAAAAGGTTGATCGTCAAATTTTGAGAAGTAGGAAATTGAGTGAGATTTGGAGAAACTTGAGAGTGTGAATAGCTTTCAAAATTTTGAGTGTTTGTTAAATTTTGAGAATAATATTCAGGGTTTGAATAATTTTGAGAGTTAAGGTATACTTGAGAGTTGAGATATTCTTGAGAGTTTGAATCAAATGGAAAATTTGGATCCATAAATAATAACAATTAGAAATTAGGCAAAGAGATAGAAAAAACGATTTAATTATAGAGAAAAAAAAGAATTTTAGATTGTGCTTCAAATTCAATAAATTTGGTCTCTATTTATAGAGGATAAAAAAATAAAAATTTTGATATTTTTTATTTTGATAAATTTTTAATATAATTAAAAATGGTTATAGTTAAAAATAAAAAAAAGTTTATTTAAAAAATCCACCAACCTGTGTCCCACTATATATCAAAGATTGGTTCACAATCAGGATTGTTGAAACAATCCGATCATCAATCTTTCCTTATCTCCATTTAGTTTTTTTTTTTTCTTTTTCTAATTCCAAGTGTTTTGTCTTTTTCTACGATCCTCGATGATGAAGATTGCTAATAAATGAGATGAAGATTGCTAATAAATGAGGTCTAAGGTCAATATAACTCCATTCATACTCTCCATCCCAAAATTCCCCGAACAAATATGCTTTTTTTTATTCCTGATTAAAAAAAAATGGACATTCATTTTGAGAATTTTGAGACTGAAGCAGTACAAACAAATCCATGTAGTAAGAAGAGGGAAGGCGAAGAAAAGAACGCGTTCATTCCAAAAGGGAAGTGCAATAGAAAACAGAGCCTTAGATGATTCAGTTAACCACTAAACATGAGATATCATATGCATCTACTACTTACAACTTGTAAATAAACTTAAGAGTTTTAGAGGTGAAGGGAATTAGTGAAGTTTTCAGTTGTTTCACATATTGAGGTCATTTTTTGCATCAATAATTTACAAAAAAAGGAAAGAATTCCCTTCACCAGCAAAAATCTAAAACCTTGATCATGTTAGTTCCTTTCATTAACTGCCAATTTTCGTCATTCGAGAGTTCTTTTCCATTTTCATCTAGAGATCTCGTAGTGAGTGTAGCCAAGCTGCTCCATCTCCCAGCTCATCTTCGACGCAACCCTTTCATGGCAAGGTACATATTCCTACAATGACAGATAGATAAAAAATTTAATGTGAATCCTTAGTTTCTGATAACTTTGACAGATTGATAAAATTTAATGGGAATCCTTAGTTTCTGCTAACATTGACAGAGTGATACTCCCTCCATCCCAAAATGAATCCAAAACAATTTCTGATTTGCTCTTGATCAAGAGCTAATTTCAATTTTTTTGGACATTCATTTTGGGACGGAAGGAGTATTATTTTATGATAATCCTTAGTTTCTGTTAACTTATATGGTTACTTGATAAGAAAAGTCGTATACTATGTTTACCTCCAATTTCTTGACTAGGACCTTCGCTGTTGGGGCAGAAACAATGATGTGGCGTGCATTTGGGCAAATGAAGCCTTCTTCCACAGCTTTGTCGATAAACGACAGTAAAGAGTTGTAGTATCCATCCACATTTAGCAACCCAACCTGTTTATGTTCAATCAAAACAGTTTCCTAGTTCAGAAGTCGGTTTTCAGTTATGAAATCAGTTTAAACTTTAAAAATACACCACAATAATTCATTACCGGTTTATCGTGAATGCCTAGTTGAGCCCAGGTTATCACTTCAAGCAGCTCCTCAAGGGTCCCGTAACCACCTGCATTCATCGCTAACATCAGCTTTTTTACCCCCATCATCAATATACCTCCCGAAAAAGAAGATATTTTTCTCCATATATTTCACATTATAAAATCAATTAAAATGTAATGCATATCAGAATTAAAGTCCATCATATCACAGAAAACATAAATATTTATTGCTGCTATCCTTTGTGATATCAGAGGCATAATCTTCTGGCAGCATATTCAGGTCATAATGTCTCTCATGCTATCTTCTGAAAATAAGTATATAAATCAATTGACTCCATGGATGAATGTAGAACCCTTTACCATTTTCATTTTTTTTTTTAATTATTTGTTTAACTTCTTGGCCCCCTATTGAGAGAATCAATAAGATGTTACCATAAATGGTAAAAAATGATTGCTGTAAACCCAGATGAGAAGGCCTTGGAAGGAGTGACATTATTTCTGCCAGAAAAACTAGTGTAAGGAAGTGTCATTGTACATATTTTGCCATTAATGGTGAGCAAAATAAAGAACAGCAGAGAAGCATCAGAAGATAAGCAATTCTGAACAAAAGGAAACAAACCAAAACAATAGAACCACACAAGTAAGGCTAGCTTTTCTCATCAGAAAACTCTAATTTTCAGTGCAAGATGTTGATGGGTCACCATTTCTGGAGTAAAGAACAACTGGGTGCCAATTTGAGTGCCAACATATGTGTTGCTTTATTATCAGAGAGAGAGAGAGAGAGAGAGAGAGAGAGAGAGAGAGAGAGATGAGGAAGATGGGAAAGGGGAGTACCAAATTTGGATTCCACTACTTTGTTCTATGGGGTCTGATCTTTAATCATGAGTCTTGGGGTTTGTGTGAGAGAAAGAAAGGTCACACATTTTTTACCATTTGACCTTCATCATCAGTTGTTTTCATAGTATTGTTATCAGTATCACTATCACCATTATAACAGATCAGCTCTGAATCAAGATAATGCCATTGTTAAAAAGAATTGGACTTAGTCATGCTTAGGAAAGTATTGATTAAAACACTTGTACATTATGCATGGATAGTTGTATTCGTGCTTTGCGAAGATCAAAATTTTGGTTTTGCATCTAAGGTCCCAGTACCCCCCCTTAAAGCAGACCAAGTCAAGATCAATTCTTTTCTTAGTTCCCTTTCCTATTAAACCAATTCACTTTTGCTAATTAGCAACTCTAACGAGCAACAAACTACTATTAAAAGCAACTGCTTGTTTGGTACGCAATAATTGCATGCTAAAACTATAATAGAATGGTATTTATACTAAGTTAATGATGAGTGCATAAGATATGAGAACTGAGATTAGTTGAATAAGAAAAGTAACTTTCTGCAGCTTGTTCAAGACTTTTATCAAACAGATGGACTGCAGTTTTATACAAAAGTCAATACCAAAACAAACATGGGTGTGATCAAGTTGAATGCTGGAATTAGAGAATTTAAAGCACCTGAAGACTGAATCAATGCATGAATTGGCATGAAAATACGGGTGAAACATCAAGAAATTAAACTTTAGGGCAGGGAGGGAGGAGGCCTTAGCTTACACTAACCTGGCAAAGCAATAAAAGCATCAGAGTGCTTAGCCATCTCAGCTTTCCTTTGGTGCATATCTGCAACTGCCTTCACCTCCCCTACTGTTTCCCCAGTTAACTGCAAAAAGGAAAATTTGCACAAAACCCAATAAATAAAATTTCAACTTTAATTCATTAAACCAAAAAAATGGAGAGAGAGAGAGAGAGAGAGAGAGAGAGAGAGAGAGAGAGAGAGAGAAATTTTGGATGGAGTGTTGTGCAGAAAGCAATGATGAGAGAGTTGCAGGAGGGGTGGACTATAATCCAATGATATTTAGAGTGAGCATCCCCAGAGGTACAAGTATATACACACACAAACACCAAACAATGTGGGAGGGGGGTGGATTTGAAAAGACAGAAGAAGCCAAGAAAGAAAAGCACCAAGAGGGAGTAGTAAATACAGAGGGTGAACAGATCAGGAAAAGGATTACACATAAAAGGTAAATATCAAAGAAACCATTTTTGATGCACAAAAAATATCTCTACAACTACAAGTAGTAGAGATTGCCAGCTACAGAGTACACCCCCCAAGTGGCTGACTACTGTGGATAAGGCAACAGTAAACAAGGACCATCAAGAAACTAAGGGTTCAAGTCCAAGAACAATGAAAAAACAAAATCCCATTTTACTAACTAATCAAGCATTAATTAATTCAGTAATTAAAATTTAAAGCTATAACTTAAAGAAAATGGATTTTAACATGGAGAAAGAAACATTGTTTGTTATTTAATCTTTAGTTTTGTTTATTAAATGTGGAAAAGGCTTAAGACTTTTAGGTGAGCAAAGGAGACATACCTCTCGAGGCATGAGTGTCTTGGGAATTACCCTGCAGACAGAGAGAGAGAAGGGGAGAGACAATAACATGACAAAAATTAGTTTTTAGGAGAGAATGGAAAGGCAAGAGAACACAAGACATTGATTTTGTTTCTTAATATTCCTCTGTTTTTTTTATAATAGAAATTCCTTTTTGGGAGTTTTGAGGCTTAAAGATTCAACAAAACTACTACAAAGGAAATTAAGAGCTTCTAACCCCATGACATGGCGGCCACCATCATGAACAGCCTGTGAAATCAAGCCCATTAGTCCAATGCTACCCCCTCCATACACCAAGTCAATGTTTCTTGATACCTTCAAGAAAAAACAGGGCAAAATTAGCACAGAAATATGGAGTACCACCCCCTTAATCAACTTGTATTAATCATTTTGAAGGTGTTAATGGATTTAAACTATAAACATTATTACATTATTCCAAAAGAAACATCTTCCCCATCAATATTTAAGAACTTATCCACATTATTCAAGAATGAAATGACAAAAGGGTATGAAAAATGGATTCTTGGTACACATTCAAGACAAGGGTAGTACTCTGGTAGTACATTTTTGCAGGTACCCTTTATCTATTCAAGGGTGAAACTAGGTATATCTCTTTGTCTCTCTCTCTGTGTGTGTGTGTGTGTGAGAGAGAGAGAGAGAGAGAGAGAGAGAGAGAGAGAGAGAGGAGTGAGTGTGTGTGTGTGTGTGTGTGTGTGTGTGTGTGCTTCATAACAGAGCATAAGGAGATGAACATGCTAGCTAGGCTTTGCTGAAAACCCCCCAAAAAACCCAAAATTCTTTCATGACAACAAAATCTTTATTGATTTCAAACAAAACCCATCTCAAATTAAACCAATAACATTGCAATAAACAACCCAAAACCATAATCCACATACCAAAAAAACCCTCATTTCAAAAGAAAATAGTCCCAAATAACAAAACATACAAAAAAAGACACCATTTTTTACAAGGCAAGAAAGAAAAATACCAGTTCATTCCCAAGTTCAATGGCAGCATCTTGATAGCTGCTCTTCTTGCCTTGACTACTTCCACAGAAAACACAAATCCTCTTGAACCTTGATTGCTTCATTTCACTTTCTCTCTCCATTTTCTCTCTCTATATATTTGTCTCTATCTCCTCCCCTTTTCCTTGCCAACAAATAAGAAAAAATTTAGCCTAGTTTTGAAAGAAAGTGAAATCTCCTCTCTTACCCTTGTGGCCTTGTGTATATATACACTTTTTAAATGTCATGTATATACATACAACGAGATATATGTATATATTTTTAGGTATGTAACTGTATAATACAAAGTTTTTGTAGGGGGAAATGTGTGTGTTTTTTTGTGTGTGTGTGGAAATGTGAAATGGTACTCTTGCTTGACCACTCTTTCTCCTTAGTGATACCATAACCATGCGTGGTATTTATAAGCGGCACGGCACGTGACTTACATTCCCCTACTCCTATGCTAGGCACGTGTGGACCAAATTTCCTTATCTCTTTATTAATTAAACCCATTTGATATTATTTTTAGTATTTCTTTTTATTTGTTCTCCTAATAGATGGGAGTAATAAGACTAATTATAATGTTATTACATTCAACCACTACAAAAGTTAAAATCCTATTTGGCTTTGTGCTTTTTATTGTATACTATTTTTTTCCTTGTGATTTTTTTATGCTTGTATGAAAAAGTAAGACAGATAAATAGAAAAAAATATGAGCTTAATGAAAAAGAAAATAATAATCAAACAAATAATCACGAATGAGAAAATAAACTAAATCGAAACCGTGCCTAGGTAACTTGTTAGAATTGAACAAATTCAAATGCTCCGTATTCTCTCCGTCCCAACTTTTTAAGTTTGGTCTGTTTCAAAATAAGATTTTTAGTTATTTTATTAATTAAAATGGATAATAAGACTCACTTGTTATTCTCACAAGTCACAACAAAAATTCTCTACCCACTTTTTTTCTCCTTCTTTACTTTTCATGTTCACATTATTTACTTTTTATTAATTATCGTGAAAAATCAAACTCATAATTTTATTGTGGGACGGAGAAAATATTATTTTTGTGTACAATGTGTGTATATGACTATTAATTAAATTGTTATGAGTTATATAAACATTAATTAAATTGTTATAAATTATTATGTAACACTAGATTGTAAATTCCTGAAGCGTGTAGTTGTCAAATGATGACAAGGGTTACAACTTTTTTTTTTTTTTTTAAAAAAAGAAGGGATCAACACATTTCACCGCTTTCCCTCGACGCACTTCACAGGCGCGCTATGCTACGCAGTGAGAAATGCCATTCCCTCTAATCACTGGTGGGGAAATCGAACCCATGATCTTCAGGTTGGAAGCCATGAACTCTTACAAGCAATTGATATAAGTTTTGAGTAATTGTTAGGGCACATGGAATGTGGCTAGGTGCCAATTAATTGTCATTTTCATGTTTATTACTAAGGGATGCCTAATATTTATTTTTTGGAAACCCATATTGATTTTAAATTAACTAATTTATGAGTAATTGTCCAAACAAACTAGATTTCCTTATTATAATATTTATATTGATCAATCCCTTTGTCTCAAAATATATAATGTATTGTTTTAAGAAATTTCATTTATATTTTGTTTTGAAACAAATTTCCCTACATACAGTAATTTAATTACTTAGATAATAAATATTTATACGATAAATATTTTATAATCATAAACAATGATTTACTTGATAAGTAATGGTAAAAAATTACTCTTCTTAAAAGAACATGTATTATCGGTGGGAG
Source organism: Adenophora triphylla var. japonica (assembly GCA_022495995.1). Taxonomy (NCBI): domain Eukaryota; kingdom Viridiplantae; phylum Streptophyta; class Magnoliopsida; order Asterales; family Campanulaceae; genus Adenophora; species Adenophora triphylla. The sequence goes on along the minus strand of JAFEMH010005146.1, from coordinate 74,675 downwards.
GGTGTACAACTGTACATTTCTATTTTGAGTTTGGCTGCATAGAAAATCAATATAATTAATGAGATACTTTCCCATTATATCTCTATTTAAATTGACTTTCTATTTTATTTTTGAATTCTGGTAATGTAAACTTCACATTCAAAGAAGAGAGTAAATAAAAATGCAAAAATTAAACAAAGTTATTATTATATTTTATTATGTAACGAATATAAATGAAGAAGATGTGTAGTACAAATTTATTGGAATATTTTAAAAAAATAATAATAATAATCGAGTAGAACTGTTCATTTCAGCACTGCAGCGAATGCAATTCAAATCCATTTATTATTACTTTACTAGTGCATGCCCATGTCCAAGGCCACGTGATTTTTTTTTTTAAAAAAAAAAAAATTTAAAAAAAAATTTTAATTAAAAAAAAAAAAATTTAAGGGCAAAATGGAAAAGGGACAAATGTACGAGGGCAAAATAGAAATTTCGCCGCTTAAAACTGTTCATACAACTGTAGCAAACCCCTCCCTCATTTATACTATAGATACTTCAAGTGCAATTCCTGTTAGGTTTAATTCTGTAAGGCTCTCTTAGCCCAAATTAAAATTTATAAAAATTCACATAATTTATAAATCTCACATACACCCGAGATCCAATCAAAATTTCTTATAAACTCAACACCCTTTTATCCGCTCTTATATCTTAGGTATAGAATCGGGCTGATTAATATTTATTTATTTCTATTTTTATTAAAATTATTTTTTTAATAAACACATCACCCCTTTGACCCGCTTTTAGATATAGAAGCGTACTGGTTAATAAATAAAAAAAAAAATTATATTTTTTTCTTATCTTATATGTTAGGTATATGAGCGGACTGATTAATAAAATATGTAATTTTTATTATTCAACTACATCAAGCAAGAAAGTGCACTAATATTTTATAGAAAATGTGAAAATTATAAAAAATAGATATAAGAGTAATTTTTAATCTTATACGTTTATGTATAAGAGAGAACTGGTTGTAGTAACTTGGATTTATAACAGTAATTTTAGACAATGTTATCTGTATTGTAAGATTAGGTGGAATATTCCTTGCATACTATTGAACTCATTATTAGTATTTACTCAGTTCCATAATGTTAGTTTTAATTTCATTTGGTTTATTTCAAAATGTTAGTTTTTTTTTTTCTAAATTGAAGAATTGAAATATATGAATTTCAAAACAACCCATTGATACTAGTAAAAAACAACTCTCACTAGTGACTTTTACTAACAATAATAATAAGTGAAGCTCATCAAGAACTTCATTAGAAAAAAAAAAATATTTAAATAGTCATCTAGAATTTTTTTTGAAGGGTATCAAAATTTTTTTAGCATAACATTATGATTAAGGTATTTGAATTTAATATATAAGGGAGTCAAAATATTAATTTAGTGTTAATTTTTTTTTAAAATTAAGGGGATCAAAATATACAAATTCATAATTCTTAATAATTAAAATGTCATTTTCAAAAAAAAATAATAATACTAAAATTAACCCATTTTAAAACTGAAGGAGGTACTCCTTGCCATGAGTGTAATTATAAGACAAAAAGAGTATGAGAGATTGGAGTAATAATATTAGCATAACTAATGTGTCTCATCAACAATGGCTATGAACCGGAGTCTTAAATTGTCCGGCTGAAGAACATACCTCAATTTCATCTGCCACAATAAAAAATAATATTGCGTATTTTTTATGTTTGAATAGCCTGAAAAATATGAATAAACACTTAAATTAAGCTGGGGCTTCACCGGTGAATGCCCTCTGACGTGAGATTAAGTATTCGTATGATATAAAAAGCAAATTAATTGACAAAAGTTTGGAGTCAAAAGATTCATTATCAAAATATGTGAATTATGAATTGTATTTATAGGTATAGCATGTAAAGTTCATCTTTAAATAGGAAGTTGTGTGAGAGGAGAGTTATAATCCTAGTTGGATTATAACTTCTCACAATCCTTATTTGAATATAATTGGAATTGCCTTCTGTACGTATGTCTATGAGGCATGCTCCTCGACATATTATGTTGGTCGACATGTGTGAATGTCGTGAAAGAGGGGAGCAAGGATAGGGAAGCCCATTTCCTTGCCTTGATGATGACCGAGGAGGCCCTTGGTCGTCTTTTGGTGAGGCCCTCGTCGGCTTTCGTAGGTGCCTTGGTCGACATATGTGAGTTCTGTGTCTTAGTCATTTTATTCACTCTGCTATGTATATATCGACATAGTAGGAAATGACGAGTATTCATGACGAGTATAGGTAGGAAAGGTCACTCCCTATGTCGTATTTGAGATTTGTATGGATTATATTTTGGGTCCAATCCATTGGGACTTGCCCGGTTATGACCCATGTTCGTACATCGGTTTATACCGTTCAGTGGCCTCCGACTTCCTAGCTCGGCTATGCCGAGAAGGAAGTGGTGCTCGACCTTGGCTTAAACGGATACAAACGAGTTATTTCGAATTACGAGGCTTAATCATCTATCCGCCGGTTATTACACGTTGGGGAATGTGCCTCATTATTGACGAGACATTTTTGTTGGGAACAGGTCAGAACATTAATGTGGAGAGGAGGAGGCGGCGCTTTACCCGTTTCTTGACCCATGCCTGTTTAGATCTGAGTATAAAAGCCAACATCCTCCTCATTTTAAATCTTTTATCACTGTTTAAGTTTGAGAGAGACACATAAGCTTGAAAAACCGCAAATTTTTTCTTGATTTCTTGCTTGATTTTCTGGAGCTCGTGCTTAATTTTTCGCGTATTTCCTTCTTCAAACTTTAGATTCAAGTATAATTTCTTCCTTTCTCCTTATTTTTACGTTTCTGGGTTGTTGTGATTTCTGTTTTTGGTGGGTTTGTCAGAACCGCCATTGTTGTCCATTTCTTGAAGCTTGTTTTGAGCTTTTCTTTTGCCTTCCTCGTTCGTAGCCATGACCCGTACTTGGAGAAGCAACCCAAATGCCTTGTACTGTTATCACACCCAAAACCTTTTGATTTACCAAATAATTGATGGTCCATGGATGATGTTGAGTTTGAATAAGATTAGGGATATATTGACGAGGTGTCAATCTTCTAGTACCGACGTGCATTACCCTAGTCGATTTAGAATCGATCGACTTGACGTAGATTCCCCAAATGTCGTGTTGTTCCACGGTTGGTCTGAAATCATTGACCACATCAATCTATACTACCTGAAGTCCAACCTTCTGGAGCGTCCTCTGTTGGGTAAAGATCCCTCCTCGACTTTAGTTAATAGAATGGGGAGGGATGCCCTTCCTCGTCTCTCGTCATTCCATTTGCCTTGGGCAAAATCTGACCTTTATTCTTTGTTTGTGCAGCTATGATGGGAAGGGGAAATACCATTGCTCGTCCTTCAACTGGTCTTTCTACCTCGGGCAGAATAGTAAACGCATTTGCCGAGGGAGCCCAAGCTAGCAACCGAGGGAGGGGACGTGGTAGGTATCAACGTGTTAGGGCCATCACCCCTAAGGTCTAGATCTTTCAAGGCCGGGGAACCAATGATTGAGGAAATCCACTCTAAGTATGGAGTGTCGAGGGAGGAATACCGACTGACATATCTTCCCGGTGTTTCGTGAAAGACGAGGAGGCAATGAGTGATTTCATGTATTCCCGAATTATGTCCACTTCTTTTACAAACAGCTTTCAATTGGCCCTACGTCTCCTCTTAGATCCATTTATCTCGTGAGTTCCTCGAGAATATGCAAGTTGTCTCACCATGATTAGAGCTAATGCCGTGAGGTTCCTCACAGGATTTATAGTACGTTGTCGTAGTTTAGGCTTTGAACCTTGCCTGGCCACTCCTTCCATCACTTTTTCACTATAAGTTATAAGGAGGATACCAGTAGTATTGGTGGTGAGAAGTGACCCCAATCACCAAAAATTATATTTTCGATGTCGAGCAAGGTATCGTGGATGGAACAACCATGTCATAAGGGTTGAGAGCCGACAAGGATGGGAGTTTCCTGCACCTTCTTGGTTTCCAGTGGGTGCCCGAAAGGTGTGTGGAGGCCAGATTGGAGCGGCCAACTTATAGTAAGATTGATGCAATTTGCCTCCGTCGGCACTTTGTCTTCAGGCCGGTTCTAGCCTAGAAGCCGACCAACGGTATTATGTCCAGGTCGGCATTATGCCTCGGCCCCTAGATGGTTTAGTGCCCATGGCCCCCATGTTTAGAGAAAATAGATACCCGTAATGGAGGGTAAACCCGACCTCGTTATTCATTCGAAATGTGATATATGCAAGCATTACGAGAACCGGTGTCTAACCGTGAATGACTTGCCCGTCTCAGAATTTCTTTCTTCTCGGTCATTAGTACTTTGTGCATTTTTATTTGATGTTTAGCTTCCTCGTACTTGTCTAATATAAGTCCTTCTCATTTTTCATATCTCGACGGTACGAAAGCAAGAAAAGAAAATGGAAGGGAGATCCTTGACCCCCAAGCCCTCATGAAGCCAAGAGGAGGACTTCACCCTCCTCGACAAAGCAAACGGCGCTCCGACGCCGCTGGAGAGGCAGCCATCTTGGCCACTAAAGAAGCCGGGGCTTTTCCCCTTAAGCCGGTGGGAGGTACCGAAGCCCCTACCGAGGGAGAGCAAGACGGGCAGTGAGACCCACGCCGAGGGATGCCAAAGCTCCCGTGAAATGTTAACTCCTCAAATCGAGGAAGCCTTAAGGCAGTGGGTTTCGTGGAGATCGAGGAGGCCAACGCCGATCAAAGGACCCTGCACTTTAAATGCCAAAGGGTTGAAGCCGAGGCGGCCGGGTCCTTCCAAGAAGGTGGCAACCGATCCTTCCTCGACCGTACTCGCTCGGCTAAAAACATATGATGAAGCCGAGTAGTTTTTGCATGACCACGAATGTTACCGTGGCCTCGGCTCGGAAGGGATGTTCCCCACTTCCATTAATAAATCAATCGTCCCCATGGGCGCCGACTTTATGGTTGGTGAAGCCTTCTAGTCTTCCGTAGTACGGCTCCAAAGCATGCTATCCTTCCGCATTCATCTTTTGGAAGGTAGAGTAGTATAGAATATCCCCGTAGGGTCCACGAGTCTATGAGGAGTCTCTGATTCACGGTTGTCAATCCTTCCTTTGATTACCAAGGGTTGTTCACGAGCCGCATGACTTCCAGCCTAGCTCATTAGGGAGAAGTTGATGACTTCCTTCTCCCCGTGGATCCAGGCGGGAATGTGGTAGACCTTACTTAGCTCATGTATTTGGTCTTTCAATTTCTTATTGGAAACGATCTCCTCCCTTATAATGTGAAGTTTATCCCTATGAGGCCCGTCTTCCCTTTTATCATCTTTGCCATCGTCATCGTCATCCTTTCTTCTTCGCTTTCTATCCTTTCTCATGACGTAGCGATCATGTTTTTCCTCATCTACGCATATCTCGGATCATTCTCTTATGGGAGATGCGGTTCGTGTCGTGTCATAGGTCCTTGTGAAAGGAAAAATACTTGTAGCTATCACGGGTGTACTTTGTTCTTTCATCAAGTGGCCTGAGACTCGTGCGGATTCAACAACCGCACGATCTCCGTTATAGGTCCAGGTGAGGGGGTGAAAACCTCGACTTTTTCAAGAGTCCGAGTTCTATTCTTCCCCTTATAGTTACTTCCATTCGAGTCGTTGGTGCCACTGCGCCGCCTCCCGGGTTTCTCGTGACCTCTTCTTACTTTTTTTCTTCGTCATACAACTATGGCGTATGCCACATTATATAGATCAGATTTCGACTTAGACTCCCTGACAGAGAGTTCATAGATTAATTGTCCGGACCTCAGTCTGGAGTTGACGCAAACGATCACCTCCCCGTTAGTTAGGCTTTCTCTACCCGGTCACCATAGCTCGAACCGATTGTAATAACTCGTGGTTGTTTCTCTTTTCCTTGCTTCAATGTTGGCAAGATCCGCGCCTTTTCTTTCTCTTTCCTGCTGTTGTAAAGTGGTCCAAGAGCCTCCTCCTCATGATTTTCCAACTATCGACACTTCCCTTCTTTTGCTCACGAAACCAGGACAAAGTTGTTCCGGATAAGGTACTCGCGAAAGCCTTGCAGAGAATATCATCTACCTTGGTGAGGAGGGCCATGGTGCATTCAAAACTTTTCACATGACACCGTGCATCTGTGGTTCCAGCATACTTTTCAAAACATGGGATTTTAAAGGCAGGATTGGGATAGATCATTGATCCGCGCTGGGAGAAAGGACGAGTGGCACTGGTATCATCATCATCCACTTCCTTCCTTCCTCCCCATTTCCATTTCATCAATCCTCTTTTTCAAGAGGAGGATATCCCTAGCATCGATCTCTAAGCCAAAGTGAGCACTACGATGGGTCCTTTCTTTTCTCTGTGCCCATTCACTCGACTTTGTTCCTCACGTTCCTGGTGATTGTCCCCGTATCCAGATGGTGCTCTGCCATTTAATGGCCTGAAATGACGAGGAGGTGTTCTGTCCCTCCTGGGAACCATCTCTGGACGGGGAGGAGTCATGTGACAAGGAGGATCCTTATGACGAGGAGTTACATCTTGGAGAGGTTTCTGCTTGGGCCTACCAGCAGTATCAGGATGAGGGGGATTTTGGCCAGGAGGAAGATTTTCTCTATTCCCCCGGCTACCACTCCTATCAAGATGACTTTCCCCTCCAAGGTAATTTCTAGTCCTCGTAGGCCTTATGAATTTAGCCAGGGAGTGCTCAGGATCTAGTTGCAGCAAGTCATTTTGTGTTTCATAAATGCGTTGCACAATTTCCATCTGTTGATGGAAGAGAGTACTGCGATCAATCGCGCGGGGGGGAGCTCCAGTGCCCCATGTCGGCATTCTTCCCTGTCTGACTTCCAGCAGGCCTTCCTCGTCGCCGACGACGGGGAGGGTATGGCAGTGTTACCTCAGTTACTGACTGTCCACTAGAACGCAGATTCATTCCTCTTCCCCATTGGGAAGAGGAAAAGCAGTCCTAGTGTTGCCATGAGTCTCCTCCACAAGAGGATTATCTTGATCAGGAGTGATACTAGCAGTGTGTCCTTCTTCCATTAGGATTAGGAGAATGGAGCATATTTTTTTTGGCTATTCAAAGGCTAAAAACAATCGTTTCCCAGCAATGGAACCAAACTGATGATGCCAAAAAAGTTCGTATCAGCCCAAATCTAGCGGCAGTTGTATCCTGGATGTTTGAATAACCTGCAAAAGAATAACAAACACGTAAACTAAGTCGGGGCTCCACCGGTGAAGGTCATCCGGCGTGAGAGTAAGTATTTGCGTGATATAAAGCAAATCAATTGACAAGAGTTTAGAGTCAAAAGATACGTTACCAAAAATATGTGAATTATGGCTTGTATTTATAGGTGTAGGATGTAGAGTCCATCTTTGAATATGAAGTTGTGTGAGAGGAGGGTTATAATCCTAGTTGGATTATAACTTCCCACAATTCTTGTTTGAGTAAGATTAGAATTGCATACTTTACGTATGCCTAGTAGGCATACTCCTCAACATATGATGTTTGTCGACATGTGTGAATGCCAATGAAAAGGGGATCAAGGATATGAAAGCCCATTTATTTGCCTTAGTGATGATCGAGGAGGCCCTTGGTCATCTTTTGGTGAGGCCCTCGTCGCCTTCGTAGGTTCGTTGGTTGGGCATATGTGAGTTTGTGTCTTAGTCATTTTATTCACTCTTCTATTTATAGATCGACATAGTGGAAAATGACGAGTAGGAATGACGAGCATATGTAGGAAATGTCACTCCCTATATCGTATTTGAGACTTGTATAAATTATATTTTGGGCCCAATCCATTGGATCTTGCCCAGTTATGACCCATGTTCATAACTCGATTTATACTGTTCAATATGTTAATATCTTATATTAAAGAACTCAAATTATATACTCCCTCTGTTCCATTATAACCTTTATAGTTACTGTTTACACAATAATTAAGAAAAAAATATAGTGTGATAGGTGTTATGAGTATGAAAAGTGAGGTAGAAAATAATAATTGAATTGTTGTTGTGAGCATTACATGTGAGCCTTATTAATATAAAAGCAATAAAATATTTTCATTTTATAAAGTGTGTAGTTTGTAATGTGACGCACAATGATAAAAGTGTGTCATTTATAGTGGGACGTAGGGAGTAGGGATAATATTAAAGTAAAAAAGTTACAAATTTTGGGTTACAAAATAATGTGTCATTGTTTTTTGGTGTTTTTAATTAAAGTGTTACGAGTACATAATCAATACAATCAATAAAATATTGTAACCTTATTTTGTATCTATATTTCGTAAATTTCTTAATTTTTTTTTTTGTTTTCCTTGCATTACCCATTATATATACTTTCCCCACCCCATAATAAAAGTTTCATTCTAATATTCAAACATTTTAATAACCCATATATTGATTTTCATCACTAAACCTGGAGATGGCCAAACGGGCCGGCCCGTCCCAGTTCGGTCTGTACGAACCTGTCCGTGGGCGGGACAGATTCAAGCCCGTCAGCCCGTGTGGCCAAACGGGCCTAAACCCGGCCCGGCTCATCCCATTTTTCATGCCCAAGCCCGCCCGTTTGGCCCGAATCTGAAGATTCACGGGCCAAACGGGTTTTCCATTTTTTTTTAAATCAGAAAAAATATGAAAAAAATAAAAAGTAATTTAGTATTTAATAAGATATTTTTTAAAATATAAAATCACTTAGGCATAAGAAAATTAGTTGTTTTAATATTAAAAAAGATAGAAAATAACTAAACAAATGAAAGTATATAAAAGAAAAGAGGGACGGACTACCCTTTATTTTTATTTAAATTTTTAATTTTTTTCTTGACTAGGAAATAATATTTTAGACTTTGTTTATTAGGCGAAAAACTCACAAAAAACGCGTTTTTTGTTAAGCTTAACAAAAAACGTGTTTTACGCAATACGCAAATACGCAGAGGAGGAGCCCCCAAATCAATCGGCGAACCGATCTCAACCTCCTCCTCACCTTCGAATCTCACCTTCGTCCGGCCAATTTGGAGCTCCGATCACTCTGTTTGCCCTGGGGAAGCTCTGCGTCTTCAATCGCCAACAGAGACCCCATCGTCCTCACCAATCGTCCTCACCACCAGATTATCTCCGGCACCCAAGTCCCCGAATCTCCTCACCGGTGACCCAATCACCTTCTCATCACCTCGCTTCCATCTCTCTCTCTATCCCAATCGACGCCGCCCCAACTCCTAGCTCCTCGTTTGGCGACATGTTGAAATCTGATTGTTGGGGAGCCATTAATGGCGACATGTTGAAATCTGTTTGGCGATGGCATTGATCGGAGATTGAAATCTGTTTGGCGATGGCATTGAAATCTGGTTGACGATTAGAGAGAGAATTGCGTTTAGAGAGAGAGAGAGAATTGCGTTTAGAGAGAGAGAGATTTTGAATGCCAGCCTCAGAACCACCGTCCCACTTATTTAGAATGCCACCACATTTTTACGAATGCCAGTACATGTTTTTGAAATGCCAGTTCATATTTTTTGAATGTCAGCAAAAATAATTATCAGTGTTTTTTGAGTGCCAGTTGATATATAACAGAGTGCCCGTTAGTGTATAATCAAGTCCCAGTCTGTGTAAAATAGAGTGCCAGTCCATATTTTTTGAATGCCAGCAAAAATGATTATCAGTGTTTTTTGAGTGCCAGTGTCTGTGTATTTGAGTGCCAGTGTACGTGATTTTGAATGCCAGTTCATGTTTTTTTGAATGCCAGTGCTTGTGTTTTTGAGAGCCAACAAAAATATTAGTGTAACAAAGTGCCGTGTTAGTTGAACAGAGTGCCAAAGTGTGAAGAGTGCCCGTTCATGTGTATAAAAGTGCCCGTATAAAAGTGCAGTGCGCTTAACAAAGTGCCGCAGCGCTACACCGGCACTTTGTTAAATTGGTACTGGCACTTTTTTCACCGGCATTTTGTGATACATGGACCGGCACTTTATCACACCGGCAGCCTGCTAAATGACATCGGCATAAACGGGGAAACCAGTAATTACAAAAATGCCACCGTTTATTTTGAACATGGTTGCCAGTAATTACAAAATTGCCACCGTGCATTTTGAAAACACGTTTTTCCTTAAGCTTAACAAAAAACTAGTTTTTTATAAGACCAACTCGTTTATTAGTGATTTTTTTTACAAAAAGGTATATAAAAAAAATAGAAAGGAACTAAACAAATGAAAGTATATAGAAGAAAAGAGGGACGGACTACCCTATATTTATTTTTATTTTATTTTAATTTTTTATTGACTAAATAATATTTTACAATTTGTATATTAGTGATTTTTTTTTACAAAAAACTATATAAAAAAAGATAGAAAAAAACTAAACAAATGAAACTATATAGAAGAAAAGAGGGACAAAATACCCTATATTTATTTTTTATTTTTTTTATTTTTTATTGACTAGGAAATAATATTTTAGACTTTGTTTATTAGTAATTTTTTTTACAAAAAGGTATATAAAAAGGATAGAAAAAAACTAAACAATTATTTTTATTAAATACTTTATTTTTTAATAAACTAAGCATCATTATTATCATTTATTATTAAATTTAATTATTATTATTATACAAATGAATAGATGTTAAAATGGATAAGCCTGTAAATTATATGGCAAACAATGATTTTTACATTGCACAACTGAGATTATATATACAAGGAAGATAGCTATATGAAGAGACTAAGCTAAAGATACATTAATCAAAATTAAAGCAAACATCTGAATGTACACGAACTGAAGTGGAAACATCATGGAAGGCAACAGACGCATGAGGCGGGCGCTCGGCACAAGTTGAGGCGGCACCTCGGAGGCGAGTGCGCACTTGGTGAAAACAGGTTGAGGCGGGCGCCTGAGGTCTGATGGTGCGGCCGCCTGGTTCACCGAAACTTCAGCCATGGTGTTTTCACATTGAGGCGGGCGCATGTGTTTTAGTGAGGCGGGCGCCTCACATGTTGGTGAAGCATGATGATTCTTAACACGCCCCCGCAAGATGGACGATCCTTGTGTGAGACCAATCTTGGAAACAAGAGATTGAAACCGAGCTCGGGAGAGGGGTTTTGTGAGAGCATCTGCGAGCTGATCTCGTCCTGAAATGTGTTGGACACGCAAGGTGCCAAGGTTGACTTGTTCTCGCACAAAGTGAAAGGCTAGGGCGAGATGCTTCATACGTGAGTGGAACACTCGGATTGGCAGAGTAAGATATCGCACCTAAGTTGTCGCAAAGAATGGCCGGAGTTGTAGTGAGGTTGATACCAAGCTCGGACAGGAGGTTTTTAATCCAAATGAGCTCAGCGGTAGTGGCAGCAACAGCTCGGAACTCAGCTTCAGTAGAAGAACGAGCCAAGGCTCGTTGCTTCTTTGAAGACCATGTGACGGGGTTGCGGCCTAGGTAGACAATGAAGCCTGTGGTGGACATGAAATCGTCCTTGTCTCCTGCCCAATCCGCATCACAGAAGGCATGAAGAATAGGTGGAGTGTGTTTGAAAAGTTGTAATCCCAAGTGTAAGGTACCATGTAAGTAGCGTAGTAACCTTTTGAGGGATACCCAATGAGATTCTTGGGGGTGATGAAGAAATTGGGCTAATTTGTTCACAGAAAAGGCAATATCGGGTCGAGTGAGTGAGAGATATTGAAGGCTACCAATAATGGCTCGAAATTCGGTTGGGTTGCAGATGGGTGTGCGGGGAAGAGTTGAGAGAGAAGGATAGGTAGCCATGGGGGTGGGAGAGGGTTTGGAGTTGTCCATGCTGTGCTTGTGGAGGATATCATTTATATATTTAGATTGAGAGAGTATGAGACCATCCGAATTTGGGGTGACTTCTATTCCTAGAAAATATGAGAGTGGGCCTAGATCTTTTAGAGAGAAACGAGTTGAGAGACTGGTAATGAATGAAGAGAGAAAGGAGTTTGATGGACTGTGATGACTATGTCGTCGACGTAGACAAGAAGAAGAAGATAGTTAGAGTTATGAGAATAAATGAAAAGAGAGGGATCAGACAGAGACGAATGAAAGCCAAAGGAGAGAAGAAATTGTTTTAGAGCGGTGTACCAAGCGCGAGGTGCTTGCTTTAAGCCGTAGATGGCTTTTGAGAGACGACACACATGAGAGGGAAGAAGAGTGTTTTGAAAACCTGGAGGTTGAGACATAAAGATCAAGCTTTCGGGAGATTGCCTTGAAGGAAGGCGTTGTTGACGCCTAGTTGGCGAAGGGACCAACCACGGGTGATGGCAAGAGAGAGAACAAGACGTATTGTTACGGGTTTGACTACGGGACTGAATGTGTCGGAGTAGTCAAGACCAGGGCGTTGATGGAAGCCCTCGCGACAAGGCGAGCTTTGTATTTGTGTATAGTGTTGTCGGGGTTGTATTTTATGCGAAACACCCATTAGCACCCGACTATGTTTGGGGCTTCATGGGACGGAACAAGAGACCATGTAGTATTACGTATGAGAGCATCGTATTCTTCTTGCATGGCGGCACGCCAACGGGGTGTGGAAAGGGCTTGTTTGGTTGAAGTTGGAAGTGAGGAAGGGAAGGAAGGGTAGCAAGATTGGCATATTTGGGATTGGGTTTTCGGATGCCATGGGATAATCTGGTTTCTATAGTGCGGGTGGGTGGAGGGTTTGTTGAAACCGATGGTGGGTTGTTTGGGTTAGTATTTTGTGGGGCTGGTTCGGGCCGAGTATGAGGTGTAGTTTGTGGGTGAGTGTTTGGGTCCGGTGGGGTGGGAGATGTGGTAGGTATTGTTTGGGTATTGGGTGTAGTGGGTATGGTTTGGAGGATTGGAATGGAGATGGCACACCATTCATCTCAAAGGAGATAGTAGGAGATGTGATAGAGGTTGAGGCGAGAGTTGAGTAGGGAATATTGTCTCAACAAATCGAACATGGCGAGAGGTATAGACTTTGTTAGTGGTTGGGCCTAGACAGTGGTAGGCACTTTTAGAGGAGGAGTACCCAACAAAAATACATGGTGTAGATTTTGGTGCAAGTTTATGAGGTGTGTATGGTTTGAGCCACTGGGTAGCACAAGCACCCAAAGCTACGTAGTTTAGAGTAGTTGGGTGCTTTTTGAAATAGTCTTAGGTATGGAGAGTCATTTTGTAGGGTGGGGGTGGGTAGTCTATTTATTAGGTAGGTCATTGTTGTGAGGGCATGGGACCGTAAAATGAGCGGAAGCTTTGCATGGGATAGAAGTGAGAGGGCTGTTTCGACTAAGTGTCGGTGACGACGTTCGGCAAAGCCGTTGTGTTCAGGAGTATGTGGTGGAGAGGTTAAGTGAGAGATGCCATTTTGGAGAAGGGATGGAGTGAGTTTGAGATACTCACCGCCATTGTCGGAGAAAAATTGAACAATGGGGCGAGCGAAAATTTTTTCTACAAGGGCTTTGAAGCGAGCGAATGTAGGGAAGGTGTCGATTTTTGTTTGAGGATAGAGCCATGTATATTTTGTAAAGTGGTCAACAAAAATCACATAGTATTTGTAATTATCATAAGAGTAAGCGGGGAGGTCCAAACGTCGGAAAATACAAGTTCAAGGGGAGCATTCGTTTGTAAGGATGAAGTAGAAAAGGGAAGTTTGTGACTTTTATTGGTGAGACAGGGATTACAATGGGAAAATGTTTTATTGAAAGGAATGCTTAAAGAGAACGATTTATTTAAAAGGGAAACAATGGGAGGAGAGGGGTGCCCTAGTCTATGATGCCAAGTTTGAAGTGATGTTGAGGCGGTGCCAATGAGAGCTTGAGGTGCGTTGGGATGCCAAACGTATACTCCATGGTCAATTGTTCCTTGAAGAAGGATTTGTTGGGTCGAGAGTTCCTTAAAAAGAAAGGAAGATTGTGAGAATTCTATTGAAGCATTGTTATCTTTGTAAGAATTGAGAGACGAGAGATAATGTTTTTAGAGATTAGAGGAACATGCAAGACATTATGAAATTGTAGAGTAGAGTGAGAGGTGGGAATAGAGAAAGAACCTATATTTGCGATGGGGAGTGAGGAGCCGTCACCGATGATAACGTCATCACTCCCATCGTAAGGGTGATGAAGAGCAAGAGTAGAGAGATCATTGGTTAAGTGATGTGTTGCACCACTATCCACAAGCCAAGGTACAGCATGGTTCGAGGTAGGGGCTGATACGGTGTGGGCTTGTGGCTGGGAATAGGATGTGTTCGGGCGATTGTTGCGGTTTGAAGAAGGTGGAGGAGGAAAATTGACACTGGGGTAATCGCGTTTAAACTGTCGACACTGGGATATGACATGGCCAACATACCTGCAATATTGGCGTTTTCCCTTGAATGGATTGGGTGAAGTGGTGGCTCGGTTTTGTGGGGGTGGGCAAGATAGGATGGTTTGGGTAAGGACGGGTGGGTGTATGGGAGGAACGGGTTTTGGTTTGGGCAACATGAGCCGAGATAGTGGAAGGAGGATGAGGGAGTTTGTTGTTTAAGGGTAAGCTCATGATGAATGAGCTTCTCATGAAGGGCTTCGAAGCGTGACGGGGTCATCACGGGCACGAACGGAATCGACTATGGGTTTGTAGGTGTCATAGTCGAGACCCTTGAGAACGGTGGCAACAATGTCTTCGGGATCTAGGGGTTTTCCCAAAATGGCTAAGTTTGTCGGTGCAAGCTTTGATAGCTTGCATGTAGTCCGAGATAGAGAGAGAGGATTTGGTGATAGAAGAGAGATTGTCTTTGAGTTGGAGTATGTGACCTCTAGAGGGATCGGGCGTAGGTTGTCTTGAGGATTGTCTAAGCCTCGTTGGAAGTTTTGGCTTGATAAACAAGGGGAGCGACAGAGGTGTCCAAGGTTCCAAGGAGGGCACTAAGAATGAGCCGATCTGTCTATTCCAGTTTTGAAAGCCGGGTTTGGTGTTTCTTTGCCATCGGTGTGACGATTTCGGTAGGTGCGGGGTGGGTGCTATCCACATATTGCGTAAGATCTAGGCCAAAAGAAGGGACGTCACTGGGACGACCAAACTAGGTAGGTGAGGGCGTTAGGTTTTGCATTGGGAGAGATTAACCAAGAGGATGGGGCGATTGGGTTCATCGGTGTTAGGAATGGCGTTAGAGGTTTGGCCACCCATGGCGGAGTGAAGAAGATGGCAACAGGAGAAAGGAAGGAGTTTGTTTTATTGATCACAAGGCTCTGATACCATGTAAATTATATGGCAAACGATGATTTTTACATTGCACAACTGAGATTATATATACAAGGAAGATAGCTATATGAAGAGACTAAGCTAAAGATACATTAATCAAAATTAAAGCAAACATCTGAATGTACACGAACTGAAGTGGAAACATCATGGAAGGCAACAGACGCATGAGGCGGGCGCCTGGCACAAGTTGAGGCGGCAGCCTCGGAGGCAGAAGGTGCAGCCTTGGTGAAAACAGGTTGAGGCGGGCGCCTGAGGTCTGATGGTGCGGCCGCCTGGTTCACCGAAACTTCAGCCATGGTGTTTTCACATTGAGGCGGGCGCATGTGTTTTAGTGAGGCGGGCGCCTCACATGTTGGTGAAGCATGATGATTCTTAACAAAGCCAACATTACATAGAGTCAAATAAAACTTATGTGAATTTATGTTATTTCAGTCCTATTTTTACAAATGGGTCCGTGCGGACATGTTTGTAAAACGGGCCAACGGGTCAAAGACCAAACGGATCTTCTGATTCGCGGGTCAAAATTCGATCCGTCCGGACATGTTCAGTCCAGGCCCATCCCATAGGTGAAACGGACTGGACGGGCTGCAGACTGTGGGTTGGACGGACGCGGATCAAATGGGCCACGAATCGCCCATAGGCCACGGCCCATTTTGGCCCTCTCCAACTAAACCTAGTAATAAGACTGACTTATCACTATATTACTAATTCCTTTTTGGTTGACTTTCATTCTTTCCCGTCCCTCTCTCTCTCTCTCTCTCTCTCTTTCTCTCTCTGTTTTTATTGTTAATTTAGAAAGTTTAATAATCTTAACCTAATAAATTTGAAAATAAAATTATTTTTTCTGAGATAAAGAAAAATAACAAATGAGAACATCTATATAAAATAAGATAGAGAAAGTATGATTTAATAATTAATATTTTTAATATTACCAAGGCAATGGCATAATGGCATTAGCAATATACTCCATGTTTGAAAGCACAATTTAATAAGCATGGTTGTTGAAACACCATAACCCATCCTTTTCCAGCCATATTCCGACACCTACACAAGAAATCTGGTCGCTCTCATCCTTGGTGGTGCTTTGCTAAAATTGAGTCCTCCAGATTTAAATAAAAAATATAATTACCCATTTTTAACTTGAATAAGTTCAAAAATGGACATAGTAATATGGGTCTTTCTTAAATATGTTGCATGCGTATTACAATCAATGTAACATTAAATTAAACAATACTTCCTCTATTATCCCACAAGAATAATAAGATTTTTACTTTTCTTTTTTTGATATGTTCCATTTCAGAGTATGATTTTTAATTGCTTTATTAATTAAAATGAATAATAAGATCTAATTGTTATTCTCTGTCCACTTTCTCTTTTTTACTTTAAATTTTATTTTTAAAATTTTCGTGTAAAATCAAACTAACTAAAAACCTTATTGAGCAACGGATAGAGTATTGTATTATTATGGGCATAGAACTATAGAAAGACCAGTAAAAACTAATGTGATTCATTAGAAAAGGTAAAAGAATGGACATAATAATTTTATTTTATTTTTTATTTTTTGGGGGAGGAAAGAGAAGGTGGCCATTAGTACAACCATAGAGCATTGAGCATTGGTGATGGAATAGAAACATGTGAGTAATGGGCATATCAGCTTGTACCCTAATCTACCCTCCCTCACTAGACACACTTGTTCTATTCATAGGAAACATTTTTCTTTTTTATTTCAATTTCTCCATCCCATTAATCCCCCATAGGCATGCTCTGTCACCATCCCCATCATATTAACTCCCCTTTGCCTCTCAATTCTCATTTAATCCTCTCTCTATGACTCCTGAATTTCGGATCGCTAATGTGGGAGTAATGATTCCGAGCTTTTGCAGGCCAATGTGATGAAAACAAGTCTCCTAGGGAATAGTTAGAATCTATTTAATATATGTGAAATTCATTTTCGTCAAATTAATATTAATCATCGATCAAAATATGACAATATTTTCACCATTCCGTAGAAACGTTGCAGCGAAGGTCCACATGAGCGGTTTTGCTACGTACTCGCTATAAATAATAAATAAATGTACATATAGCCTCAGTTCTACAATTTAAAAAAATAAAAAGTTGACTATGTTAGCTTAAATAACCCAGGATACATAAGAGCTTAAATAACAGTGGATGGATCAGAAGAATAATTGAGTGTCATGTTGCAAAAAATAAAATAAAATAAAAGTTTAGCGATTAAACTAAAATAATCCAAACAGTTGGGGTTTACATATTTTTCTTATGATTATTCCCCCGTCTCATAAAAAATATTTATATTAGCAACTACGCTTTACTTGTTTTTGTTTTTACATTAATTGTACTACGGCAAAATTGCATTAAAATAATATCATTGCCTGCCAGGATTGCAGGAACTGAACCCATGCCATTATTTATAAGAAATGTCTAGTTTTATTTATCAATATTAGATGTCCGAATCTTCAATCCCCAAAACTAATTAACCTTTCTGTCTGTTCTTCCTTTTACATCCTCTTTTTGTCTTCTTACGGTCTGTCACAACCCATTATCTAAGTTCATTGAGATTATAAATTTTTAGTCACAGCTTCCAAATGGGAAAATGGGTATATAATTTGTTTATTATGAATTTAATTGTGCAAATTTTGCATGCTTGCATGCCATGCGTGTTAAATTATTTCATGTTTTTGTGTGTTAGCACTTAGCATTTATTAGGTTTCTATACGTATTAATGTACTTTACCCAATTTTTATGAAATAAAACAATTTACGGTAATTTTTAGTTTTAAAAAATACAATATACTTAAAAAAAAAATCAAATAATACAATTTTAAAATAAAAAAAATGAATGACGTTAACAATATTTAACGCCTTGGTCACGGGTTTAAATGCCTTTCATTCACCTAGCCCACCACACTTTTTAATTATCTACACCACGTTTGATTAAAAAAAAGGCCATCTTCATCTCTGATTGTCGCCGATGCTGCTCCGATGAACATTGAAAGACCATCGACCATCCAGAGGGAGGGATATGAATCTGAAGAGGAGAAGAAGGTAGCAATGTTTGTTGCAGTTGGGATAAACAAATGGAGGTCGCGAGTGGTAGAGAGGGAGGATTAAGTGCTGCCATTTTATTTGGGTTTCATGGAGATTTGAAAAAAAAAATCATAATTTAATAAAATATATTTAATCAGGAGAAAGTTTGGATTTGCATTTGTTTCTTGCTATATTGTTCTCATTAGAGTTTGTTGATATGGTATATGCCATATGGTCAAAACCCTAGATTTTGAATTATATTAAAAAAGACAAAAAGGATTTTTTTTTGAAACAAATTGGGTGGAAAACCTAGATTTCAAATTAATTGATAGTTTTGGTGTTGGTGGCTATAACGGTGGTGGTTATAATGGCGATGGAATGGTAGTGGTTATGTCGGGGTTTGAGAGGGAAGGTCGTGATAATAGAAGTTTTCACATCAAACATATTGTAAATATTTTAACATTTCATTTGATAAATCCGTATTTCGTTAGAATTTTCAATATTGTTAGTACATATCCGATGGATGGAGTTAAGTTATAGCTATCAAAATTAAATTTTGATACATATAACACTATTCACAGGATATCAAATAATCATTTCCAATGGTAGGTATCAAATTTAATAATTTAATTTTTTATTTTTGTTATATTGAAATTCTATCACATTTAATATATTTTTAATATTTGAATATAAATAGTGTTAAATAATAATTGAATACTTATTGTATTAAAAATAAAGTGAAATAAAAGTATACTAAATAAATAAAAAATATTTTGTTTTTCATTGACAAATTAATAATTAAATATTGTATTAAAAGTATGTTGTATTTTTGTATTTTTAAGACTAAAAAGTATATTTCTTTATTTGATAAAAATTGCAAAAATAAAATAAAATTAGCAGCTTGTACAGTACACAAGCTGCTATACAGACATTAATTTATTATTATGCGACAGGAGGAGAATCGAGAATGATTGTATTTTTTAAAAAATAAACATTTTTCAAACTAATAAATGGGAATGGTCAAATAAATATGGAAAAACAATATTGGTACATGCATGAGTAGGAAACAGTTTCTGAACGTTCATTCACTGTGTTTCTTGATCATGAAAATGTTGCACAGTATAATTATTCCTACCCAGTGTATTGTATAATCTATCTGTTTTGTTAGTTTAATTATGTGTCTGAATAAATAAAGAAAATAAGAGACAAGTTGATTTCATTTTATTCATTACATGCCATCTGTAATGAATGTTAATCTGTAACTCGCAATAATTTTTACTTGTCACATGTTTTCTTCAATCCAAATCTTGCATATAAAATTTTAAGAAACAGTTTTAATTCCGTAAAATTCATTTTTATCTTTAAATTACAAATCTTAAGGTTTGAATTATATATATATATATATATATATATATATATATATATATATATATATATATATATAAATAATGAACATGTTGTGAATTACCGCAGCGGAACGGATCCAAGCTAGGAGTAATAATAAGAACAACACACACGAAAAGTAAATCACACACAAAGGAACACACAAGAATTGTTAACCCGGTTCGTTGCAACAACAACTACGTCCGGGGGCGCTACCAAGCCAAAATATTCACTATAATATATTTCGATGTTACAATTTGTCTCTAGTCTATCACATGTATTTATAGGGAACAATAAATCAAATCCTAGTAATAAAAGAATTCCTACTCAAGAAAGTAATCTTCTTTCTTTACAAGTCCTTCCAAATATTACTACCAAAAGGAATCACCAAGCAAGAGGAGATCTCGTCAAGATAGGAAACCAAATCAGCCCTGCAGAACGTGGCGGCGCGGCCGCTCTCCAAGTCAGCCGCGTCCGCAAGAATCCCGTAAAGTCCAACGTTGCCATTCATCCCTCCAGCGCGGTCGCGCACCATAACTAGCGCGACCGCCCTCCTGACCAGAAGCTGCTCCGACGATTTGAACTCCTCCTTGAACTCACCAACTCCTCCGACCGTGGCTCAAATTCCTTTAACCATGGTTTTGATTCCACATCCCAACAATCTCCCACTTGGAGACAAACCATCCATGATACCTCTCTCGAAACAAATTTCAGTGGCCAGCTATTGCGTTGGTAGCGCCCGGCCTCTTGTCTAGTTATCCAAGTGAGTTGAAGCTGAGCTACGCTTCAACATAACCTGGCCGGTTCTACCATGCTCCGAGTCTTCATTCCGAATGATCCTCCCTGCACATCCCCGCTCACTTGCTTGCTAACTATCGATCCTGAACAGCGCGAATCCACGTGCCCCACACAATCACAAGCTTGGAACCTTTGTGTGTTCTTTGCAACCCATCGATCACCGTTCTAGATCCCGCCCCCATGTTGGCCAAATTGGCTCCGCGTCGGCCGACTTCATCACCCAATTTTCTACCAACATACCGTTTAGTGAAATTTCTCCCACCATGGCGATCCCGGCCACCACCATTCATCATTGGGATGCGCCTTCGTTTCCCCCAACGACTCATGTTGCATGTGGTATACAACATATTTTCCACGCCGCCACGAGCCACCAAGCTAGCTCCGCGGTTTACCTTCCATGTCCCACAACCGAAGGTCACCACACAACCCTCCTTATCAAGTTGCCTTATGGAAATCAAGTTCCTCTTCAAATCCGAAATATGTCGCACATCACGTAGCCGTAAAACAGTCCCATCCGTTGCTTTGACCCGAACAATCCCCTTTCCAATGACCTTGACAGGATAATCGTTTCCCTAACGAACAACCCCAAAATCACCCGAACGTCTTTGCTCCATTCTTTCGCACTTTGGTGCATGAATGAAACGTCGAGCCCGAATCCAAAACCCACGAATCAGTTGAACTGCTCCCACCCACGATTAATACGTCCGCCATCTCCTCAGCAACATTCAATTCCTTCGCTTTGCTCGACCGCTGACAACTTCTCCTAAAGTGCCCCTTCTCCCCACAATCGTAGCAAGTAATCACCTTCTTGCCACCCTTACTCTTTTCACCGACATTTAGTGCTAGCCCCGATGTCCCACCCTTGCTCTTCCTACGAATTTCTTCGCCAAGAATCACATCAACGACATCCGAAAACTTCAACTTCACTTTTCCTGTTGAAACGTTAACTGCTATCGCAGTCGTATTCCAACTTTCCGGTAAAGAAGAAAGTAAAATCAACGCTAGTACCTCGTCATCAAGAGTAACAGCCACGGAAGACAGTTGGGTCGCAGTAGATTTGAATTCACTTATATGCTTTGTTGCCGACATGCCCTCCACCATCCTTACGTTCAACAGCTTCCTCATTAGATGAGCTTTATTCGCCGCCGATGGTGCCTCGTACATGCTCGCCAACATCTGTAACATCTCCATGGTAGTCTTCGCCTCCAAAACATTCTTCGCCACATCCTTGGTCAACGTTTGCCTAACAAGCCCTAACGCCTTCCGATCCAAGATTTCGAATTTTGCTTCCTCTATGTCCGCCGGCTTTTCTTTTAATGGTAGATACAAATCCTTGTTCCACAGAACATCCTCGATTTGTGTCTTCCAAAAATTGAAATCCGTCCCATCAAACTTTTCGATCAACACCTTATTACCATACTCCAAAGCTCCCAAGAAATCCATAGCAAAAGACCAGCCAACCAATGATTCGACAAAACCAAAGGCTCTGATACCAGTTGTTGTGAATTACCGCAGCGGAACGGATCCAAGCTAGGAATAATAATAAGAACAACACACACGAAAAGTAAATCACACACAAAGGAACACACAAGAATTGTTAACCCGGTTCGTTGCAACAACAACTACGTCCGGGAGCGCTACCAAGCCAAAATATTCACGATAATATTTTCCGATGTTACAATTTGTCTCTAGGCTATCACATGTATTTATAGGGAACAATAAATCAAATCCTAGTAATAAAAGAATTCCTACTCAAGAAAGTAATCTTCTTTCTTTACAAGTCCTTCCAAATATTACTACCAAAAGGAATCACCAAGCAAGAGGAGATCTCGTCAAGATAGGAAACCAAATCACCTCGTAACGTGGGCGGTACCGCTCTCCAAGTCAAGTCGGCGCGTCCACAAGAATCGGCCCGTAAAGTCCAACGTTGCCATTCATCCCTCCAGCCGCGGTCGCGCACCATAACCAGCGCGCAGTAGCCCTCCCCGACCCGGAAACCGCTCCGACGATTTGAACTCCTCCTTGAACTCACCAACTCATCCGACCGTGGCTCAAATTCCTTTAACCATGGTTTTGACTCCACATCCCAACAGAACATTCATTTATGCTCGGTTTGTTTGAGGAAAAATGTTTTCAAAAAATGTTTTTTTCATTTTTCGATGTTTGGTAACTATCAAAAAATGAAGTTAACGGAAAAGATTTTCTGTTCAATGAAAAATAGGTTTGTTTCCTAAGAAAATGATTTTCGAATTTCTCCTGCTCAAAATATTTTTCGAAAATTGCTTGTTAACATCATCACCCTCACCTCTCACCTCCCCCCACCCCATACCACCCACCCACCCCTACCCCCCCCTTCAAATAAATAAATTAATCATATTGAAATTATTTTTTAACAACTTTTCTGTTGTCCCTCCAACCCTCGCCCATCCACCTCGTTGAATTTTTTATTCATATGAAAATTATTTTTTACCAACTTTCATGCCGCCTCTATCCCCACCACCTACCCTACTCCTATCCCCACCACTTATCCTACCCCTACCCCCTATCCACCTACCCTACCTACCCCATTTGTGTTTTCACCGGAAAATGTTTTTATTAGATGTACCAAAACAAGAAAATGTTTTTTGAAAAATATTTTTCTTAGATTTACTAAACAATTGAATATCATTTTTTCAAAAAAATATTTTTCAAAAAAATATTTTTCAAAAATCATTTTTCAAAAAATATTTTCCCTCAAACAAATGAAGCCTTAAAAACAGATGAATATTCGTTACACCTTTGAAGTTTATTGGGTCACATTACACCTTTGATTTTGAATGACTTTAAATTGGAAAAAAATGTATTTGTACCTCTAAATATTATTTCTTCCATCTCAAAATTAATATGCAAATATTCAAGTTTTCTTGAATATTCATTTTGGGACAGATTTACACTATAATATTTTCTATATTCCTCTCAAAAGTTTTTGACTTTACCGCTGCTACTTGATTCAAATTGTAGCATGTAATTATTATTTTTCTATAATAAATTCACTATTATAATTTAGTTTCAATTCAAATGTCTGAAGAGCAAATAAAAGGAATATTAATTGATTAAATATTTTTCTAAGGTTATGTGTAATGTTTTTTCTTATCAAATGTTACTATTCAATTTGTAAAGATAAAGTATTCCTTTCAAACCAAAATAATTGTAACTTTTGGACAATAATGTTTGGTCTAAAATAATTGTCGCTTTTCGGGTTATAAGCATTCAAATTCTTATTTTATTTCCGCATTGGAACTTGTTTTATTAATTGAGTTGTCGTGTGTGAAGTAATATAAGAAAGAGAAATATTAAATAAGGAGCAATATTGCACTTTTATCATTAAATTGAGGTAGTAATTGCCTTTCTAAAAACCTGTAAAAATTTCAAAAACTAAATTTCAAAAACGATACTTATTTTGAACGGGAGAAACTAATAATTAAACTTGCTTTAATTTAATGTGATTTATATTTGATATTTGATATTCCATCTCTTTCATAATAAATATCGCATTTAATTTATTGATGCTTTTAAGAAATACTCCCTCCGTCCCATAGAACATTACCCCTTTTGCTATTTTGGGCGTCCCTCTTTAAAGTCCCACTTTCCTAAAAAGGAAACCTTAAATCACTATTCTCTCCACTCATTCTCTCTCCTACATTATTTTAATACTCACAACACCATTATAATTTACTATTCTCTCCACTCATTCTCTCTCCTCCCACTCACAACACCTACTTTAATAACATTATTCCTTATTTTCCGTTCTCAATAGTAAACGTGTAATGTTCTATGGGACGGAGGGAGTATACATTATTTGTTTGTACAAACTTGTACAATAATGAAATTATTTTAAGATCTTTTTTTATTCAGAAAAGTGATACAGAGTACTTTTTCAGTCCCAATTGAAAAGATACAAAATTTCATTTTAGGTGTCTAATTTAAAAAGGAACACTTTCAAAATGAAAACTTTTTAATAATTCTTTATCCATGAAACTCATTTATCATACTCACAACAACTATACATTTACTATTTTCTACCCTACATTCTCTCTCCTATCTCATTTTTCATATTCACAACATTTACTCCATTATATACTCTATTTTTCATATTCACAACATTTACTCCATTATATACTCTCTTTACTTCTCGTATAAGACCCATTTTGTGTTTTTTTAAGTGAGTCGGATGAAGTATTTATTTTGAGAGACTAAAAAAAAGCGTTTTAACATTTATTATTTATTATGAAACAAACAAGTAAACTCAAACAACCTAAAGTTTGTCAAGAAACCCTATAATTAAAAAATCAAACTTTTTTTTAATGATGTTTAACCCTCTTTCTTTTGTTTTCTTTTCTTTCTTTCTTTCTTTCTTTCTTTCTTTCTTTCTTTCTTTCTTTCTGGTTAACTTCTATCTTATCTTTCCTTCCCCATTGCACATGTTCTAATGGACATGAACTCTACACAATTTCAATCTTTGATAGTGAAGGACATCCCATCTCTATGGCCAAAATGGTTAAGGCTCCCTCAATCTAGCTATAGGGTACTTTATTTGGCCCCAATGACCAAAGTACCCTTTCATCACTAACTATGTAAGCCAATAACTTTCAAGTTGCATGCAGTCTTACCACAATGTTGAAAAGACATATGTCACTCAAAGTTCATGCAGGAGTACTCCCTCCGTCCTACTTATTATTTTACTTAGTGTTTTAGTATAGTACAGAAATTAAAAAAAAATTAGTATTTTAATACAGAAATTAAAAAAAAATATAAGTAGTGTAAATGTTATAAGTATGAAAAATGATGTAGGAAAGAGAATGAACGGAATGAATAGTTTTTTTTTTTTTTTGTCATTTTAGGAAAAAGAAATAATATGTAAAACACTCAAAAGATAGAGTGAATGGCATGTGGGATGGAAGTAGTATATGTTTTCAGTTTTATAATAAATATTTCAGTTGAATTGTTAAATAATTTAATATATTTATTTATTTATTTGTATATTAATTGTATGATATTAAAATTACATCTAGTCTATATATTTATTTTGAAAAAAAAAAAGCTATTTTTGAGAGCTAAAAAATTGCAATATCTATAGTATAAATGAGGGAGGTGTTTTGAATAGTAGTATGAATAGTTCCACTTGCCGAAATTTCCATTTTGCCCTCATTATTTTGCCCCTTTCCCATTTTGCCCTTAAAAAAAAATTTAAATTAAAAAAATTAAAAAAAAAAAAAAAAAAAAACCAAAAACGTGGCCACGGTGACACAGGCTAGTTTATTATAGGAGGGAGGTAATATATTGTTTTGGGCTTTTTTCTAGTCCCGAATGTGGTCTCTCAAAGTTGTTGCAGTTGATAGGATAACTTGTCCCCCCTTAACTAAAGCAACCTTTTTTTTCCATTCAGTTCCTTGCTAAAAATGGAAATGTTTTCAGCATTCATTCTGAAATTGTTAGGATCCAATGGCCACAATAAGTCAATAGTGTAATTTTTGATAAATATTGAAAAAGATATCTTTGGGAAAGAGTGATTACACAAAGGCTGAGAAAAATTGTGGATATTTCAGATAATCAATTTGGGTTTATGTCGGGAAGATCGACTATGGAGGCAATATATCTTATGAGACAAACCATGGAGAAATATCGGAATCAAAAGAAAGATTTGCATATGGTTTTCATTGATTTGGAGAAGGCGTATGATAAAGTGCCAAGAGAGATACTTTGGTGGGCATTAACAAAGAAGGGTGTTTCAAAGAAATATATTGATATTATCAAGGACATGTATAATGGAGTTAGTACTTGTGTACAGACTAGTGTTGGAAAGACTGAAGAGATCCCTATAAAGATTGGAGTGCATCAAGGTTCCGCACTTAGCCCCTTTCTTTTTGCTTTGATAATGGACGAATTGACGAGGTCAGTCCAAGATGATATACCAAGGTGTATGTTGTTCACAGATGATATTGTGTTGATTGATGAGACAAGAGAGGGTGTTGAAAGTAAATTAGAGTTGTGGAGACACACTTTGGAATCTCGAGGTTTTCGACTAAGCAGAAGCAAGACTGAATATTTGGAGTGTAAGTTTAGCAGAGTTGGAAGTAGGGAGGCAGGGGCGGTCGCATTTGATGGAAAGATTGTCCAAGCTTCTGAGTTTTTTCGCTATCTTGGATCCATTATCCAAAAGGATGGAGAGTTAGATGGTGATGTGGCTCATAGGATTAAAGCAGGTTGGTTGAAGTGGAAGAGTGCCACAGGGTTTCTATGTGATCGCGGCATGCCCAATAGATTAAAGGAAAAATTCTACCGCACGGCAATTAGGTCGCATTGCTTTACCAAGACCGAATGTTGGGCCGTGAAACAAAGGTCACGTGCATAAGCCGAATGTGGCGGAGATGCGTATACTTAGATGGATGTGCGGTCATACAAGAAAGGATCGATTGGGAATGAGGTGATCGGAGGTAAAGTAGAGTTGCGCCATTGAGGATAAAATGAGAGAAAATCGTCCGAGGTGGTTTGGACATGTGAGAAGGAGACCGAGTGATGCACCTTAGCAGAGGCCTAACATTGAAGAAATGATAAAATGGCGAGGGTAGGGAAGACCCAAACAAACTTGGATTAGAGTGATTGAAAATGATATGAGTTTACTTGGAGTGGATGAAAGTATGGTGTTGAAGAGGCCGGAGTGGAGGGCAAAAATTCATGTGGGGCCGA
The DNA here is from genome assembly GCA_022495995.1 of Adenophora triphylla var. japonica. Lineage (NCBI taxonomy): Eukaryota > Viridiplantae > Streptophyta > Magnoliopsida > Asterales > Campanulaceae > Adenophora > Adenophora triphylla. Next base: position 47,514 of record JAFEMH010005146.1, on the reverse strand, counting down.
TTATTTTTTATTTTTTATTTATTTATATATTTATTTATTTATTTATTTTTTTATTTATTTTTTATTTTTTATTTATTTTTTATTTTTTTATTTATTTTTTATTTTTTTATTTTTTTATTTTTTTATTTTATTTTATTTTATTTTATTTTATTTTTTTATTATTATTATTATTATTATTATTATTATTATTATTATTATTATTATTATTTATTATTTTTTATTTATTTTTCACTTTTATTTTTTTTTCCAACAACCTTTTCACACGATGACATATGATGATTCATGTTAGCCGACCCCAAATTATTTTGGGACTAAGGCTTTGTTGTTGTTGTTGTTGTATTGAAAAAGATATATTTAGTTTTATTGATATTGTAAAGGTCCTATTTATACATAATAAGAGAAAGTAAATAAGGTAATAACAAAACCTAATATAACTAGGATTCTAATATAGTAAATATAATTCTAATTGAAGAATACGTCTAACTAAGGTAACTTTTCTAAGTTGGCTCAATACCAACTTAGGTAACTGAATATTTGGTGAATGTCTTTCTTTATCTCTAACATGCCCCCGCAAGATGGACAACCGATAGGAGAGTCCAATCTTGAACATAATGAAGACTTGCTGTTGCTGAAGATTTTGTTGTTGTTGAAGACTTTGTTGTTGCTGAAGACTTTGTTGTTGTTGTTGTTTATTGTTGTTGTTGTTGTTTTTTATTGTTGTTGTTGTTTATTACGTCGTGATGATGATAATTTTACGTCGTAATGACGAGGAATTTTGTGTCTCATCGACTACGTCTCAACAACGATTTTATGTCTCAACAACGAATTGAGTTTGGTTTTCAAAGGGAGATTGAGTGAAGAGGTGAAAAGAATACTCAACGTTATATTGAGATAAGAAAAGAAAAGTTTAAGAAGGAGATGACACAATCGCATCGTCAATTTTGAAGTGGCCAAAGAGATAACCAATTTGAGAATGAGAGTTAATTTGAGATAAAAAATAGTTTTTTTTTTTTTTAAGACGTGTGGCACGATCGTGCAAGACAAGACACGACTGTGCAAGATTTTTTATTTTATCCAAAAAATAACGAAGAGAAATTTAAGAGGAGAAAGTAGGTCTTGTTTCAGTTGTGGTGGAGGAGGCGTCAGCGGTGGTGGTTTGGGAGGGAGCAATTAGGATTCCATCTATATATTGGTAAAGGCCATGGCCAAGTAGGGTAGCTTCTAGTTGAATCTTTCAAGCAATGTAATTTGTTGGTGTAAGTTTAAGGATGTGAGAGAGAGAGATGGCAATAAGGGGTTTGGTTGGTTCGGCCGGATTGGTGAGGTAGATAGTAGCTTCGACAGCCATGGAGAAAAGAAGAAAAGAAATTTTTTTATTGGTGATCTAAGCTCTGATACCAAATTTTTGATAAATATTAAAGAAGATATATTTAGTTTTATTGATACTAGTGAGTAACCCGTCGGTTCCCGACGGGGATAAAACACTGAGATAAAAGTTAAATATAAATACAATTTAAAAAATTAATGAGATAATATTATGCAATATATTACAACTTGTCAAAAACTTCTTTGTATACAACATTTGTAGTTGTGTCATCTGACTATTACATATAAGCACTTTAAGTCCTTTCCTTGTAGTTACTCTAGAAAAAGCAACATATAATTGTCCATGACTAAATACAGGTCTTGGAAGAAAAAGGTCAACATGAGCGAGCGACTGACCTGACTTTTATTTATCGTCATTGCAAAAGAAACGGTCAGTGGGAATTGTCTCCGTTGAAACCTAATCGGGATTTTTTTTGTATCAGAAGGTAACATAATCATCCTCGATATCAACACCTTCTTACCAACATTCTTTTCGGATAACATTACCGCCTCGACAACGTGCTTACCTATATACTTCCTTCGCCCCGGTAGAAACCGCACAGTTACTGTTTGCGCGGGGATTAAGGAAAAAATAATGATATAAATGTTGTGAGTGTAAAAGTAAAATAGGAGAGAGAATGAGTGGAGGGAATAGTAAATTATAATGGTGTTGTGAGTATTAAAATAATATAGGAGAGAGAATGAGTGGAGGAAATAGTAAAGATTCTTTGCCATTTTAGGAAGTTTGTAGTTTGTAATGGGACGCCCAATGAGGAAAGTGTGCAGTTTGTAGCGGGACGGAGGGAGTATATATTATAATAACAATATTTTTTTTGTCAAATAATCAAATAATTAATTGTATAAATGCATAATTATATACTAACAAAATTGATTTGCGTACCTAGATTTGTAACGATCAATCTTGTAACGTTACACAATTCTGAAACTTGATCTATATTTCGTAACAACATGACGATACATCCAATCTTTAGATTCGGTATGTGATTAGGTATTCCAGAGCACTTGACGGTGTTTAGAAATTCAGTTGAAAATATATCTTCGGCTGATTGGTTAAATTCCTCATCTTTGCATATGGCGTCAGAACTCATGTATTCCACTTCTTTTCCAGGAAAGAGCGACAAAACATACTCAGTTGAAAATATTATTATTATTATTATCATTTATAATTAAAAATAAATACTTCACACTTAATTAATTTTCACTAAAAAGATATTGAAAAATAAAAAAGGAAAATTAACAAATGATAATTAAAAAATTTATATTTAAAAAAGAGGGTTTTTTTCTTTGTCCAAATCAAATGAATTTTTTTTTATGAATTTTGGTGTAATTTTTTTTTAAAAAATAATTTATTATAAAATAATTGAGGTCAAATAAATTGAATTTAAAAAAAAATCTTTAAAAGTTACTAATTGAATTTCAAATGGATGATTGTGATTGGTGGATAATTGAAAGATTGGCCAATGATATTGTGCCACTTGGAGTTTTCTTGGAGTTTGAAATTTTTTTGCTATTATATATAATAGATTCTTTATTTTTATAATTAGTAAAATTATTATTAATATTATTATTATTATTATTATTATTATCATTTATAATTAAAATAAATACTTCACACTTAATTAATTTTCACTAAAAAGATATTGAAAAATAAAAAAGGAAAATTAACAAAGGATAATTAAGAAATTTATATTTAAAAAATAGGATTTTTTTTCTCTGTCCAAATCAAATGAAAGAAGTCTCTATTTAAAGAGAAAAAAAATTATGAATTTTGGTGTAATTTTTTTTAAAAAAAAATTAGTTTATTATAAAATAATTGAGGTCAAATAAACGAATTTAAAAAAATATTTAAAAGTTACTAATTGAATTTCAAATGGATGATTGCGATTGGTGGATGATGAAAAGATTGGCCAATGATATTGTGTCACTTGGAGTTTTCTTGGAGCTTGTAAAACTTTTGCTATTATATATAGTAGATTATTGTTATTATTATTATTATAATTATTATTATTATTATTATTATTATTATTATTATTATTATTATTATTATTATTATTATTATTATTATTATTATTATCATTATCATTATCATTTATAGTTATAAATAAATAGTTTACACTTAATTAATTTTCACTAAAAGGATATTTAAAATAAAAAAGGATAATTAACAAAGGATAATTAAGAAATTTATATTTAAAAAATAGGGTTTTTTTTCTTTGTCCAAATCAAATGAAAGAAGTCTCTATTTAAAGAGAAAAAAAATTATGAATTTCTGTGTATTTTTTATTTAAAAAAAAATAATTTATTATAAAATAATTGAGGTCAAATAAATCGAATTTAAAAAAAAAAATCTTTAAAAGTTACTAATTGAATTTCAAATGGATGATTGTGATTGGTGGATGATGAAAAGATTAGCCAATGATATTCTGTCACTTGGAGTTTTCTTGAAGCTTGAAAAACTTTTGCTATTATATACTCCCTCCGTCCCGGAACAATCTTCACACTTTCCCTTTTGGGCGTCCCAAAACTTACTTCACACATTTAAAACTTACCTAAAATGGAAAGGAATCTTTACTATTCCCTCCACTCATTCTCTCTCCTACATTATTTTAATACTCACAACACCATTATAATTTACTATTCTCTCCACTCATTCTCTCTCCTATTTTATTTTCACACTCACAACATTTTCAATATAATACTCCCTCCTTAAAATCAGTGCAAACAGTGTTTGTGAATTATGTTACGGGACGGAGGGAGTATAGTAGATTCTTTATTTTTATGATTAGTAAAATAATAATAATTATTATTATTATTTATAATTATAAATAAATACTTCACACTTAATTAATTTTCACAAAAATGATATTGAAAAATAAAAAAGGAAAATTAACAAAGGATAACTAAGAAATTTATATTTAAAAATAGGGTTTTTTTTCTTTGTCCAAATCAAATGAAAGAAGTCTCTATTTAAAGAGAAAAAACAATTATGAATTTTGGTGTAATTTTATTTTTTTTAAAAATAATTTATTATAAAATAATTGGGGTCAAATAAATCGGACTTTAAAAAAAATCTTTAAAAGTTACTAATTGAATTTCAAATGGATGATTGTGATTGGTGGATGATGAAAAGATTGGCTAATGATATTGTGTCACTTGAAGTTTTCTAGGACATTGAAAAACTTTTGCTATTATGTATAGTAGATTATTATTATTATCATTTATAATTAAAATAATTTACACTTAATTAATTTTCACTAAAATGATATTGAAAAATAAAAAAGGAAAATTAACTAAGCATAATTAAGAAATTTATATTTAAAAAATAGGTTTTTTTTATTTATCCAAATCAAATAAAAGAAGTCTCTATTTAAAGAGAAAAAAAATATGAATTTCGATGTAATTTTTATTTAAAAAAATTAATTTATTATAAAATTATTGAGATCAAATAAATCGGAATTAAAAAAAATCTTTAAAAGTTACTAATTGAATTTCAAATGGATGATTGTGATTGGTGGATGATGGAAAGATTAGCCAATGATATTGTGCCACTTGGAGTTTTCTTGGAGCTTGAAAAACTTTTGCTATTATATATAGTAGATTCTTTATTTTTATGATTAGTAAAATTATTATTATTATTATTATTATTATTATTTATAATTATAATTAAATACTTCACACTTAATTAATTTTCACTAAAATGATATTGAAAAATAAAAAAGAAAAATTAACAAAGGATAATTAAGAAATTTATATTTAAAAAATAGAGTTTTTTTTCTTTGTCCAAATCAAATGAAAGAAGTCTCTATTTAAAGAGAAAAAACAATTATGAATTTTAGTGTAATTTTTATTTTAAAATAAATTAATTTATTATAAAATAATTGAGTTCAAATAAATCGAATTTTAAAATAATTCTTTAAAAGTTACTAATTGAATTTCAAATGGATGATTGTGATTGGTGGATGATGGAAAGATTGGCCAATGATATTGTGCCACTTGAAGTTTTCTAGGAGCTTGAAAAACTTTTGTTATTATATATAGTAGATTGTAAAGGTTCTACATAACAAGAGAAAGTAAATATGGTAATTACAAAACCTAATATGACTAGAATTTTAATATAGTAAATATAATTTTAATTGGAAAATACTTCTAACTAAGATAACTTTTCTAATTTAACTCAATACTAACTTAGGTAACTGAATATTTGGTGAATCTCTTTTCTTTCTTATTTCTTATCCGGATTAGAGACCGCTCCCTGAGCCCTCTATTGAGCGGCAACGAGTGGTTCAACCTCGTTCACGTTGTTCAATTTTTTCATCAAGCAGCTGAGAATGATTTAATAAAAGCTAAATCATGTTGACACAAAATTATCTCATTTATCGAGTTTGTTGGACTTGTGCTCTTGATAACTATCTTAATTAATACGTTCAAAATAGATACTACCAAATTTTTGTTGAATAAGGTTGGTGTAATACAATTTTAGTGGGATTGTGGGATATGGTTAAATACAGGAAACAAAAAATACAGAAAATCAACAAAATTATCAAAATACCCACTTATATAATTTTTTTTTTCATTTCATATTCAAACAACACTCTCCCTCTTCCTCTCCCTCGCTCTCTCTCTCTCAGTACGACGAACAAAAGACACCATTCGCCATGGCTTCTCTATCAACTCCATTAAGACTCGAAATCTGATTTAACTTGTACTGTTAAAACCTTGAGACAAAATGCAAAATGAATAAAAAGGGTGTAAATGACCCTAATCTAATGGAATACTTAATTCATCAAATTGCAGAAACCCTAAATTGAAATTCACTCGCTGAATAGCTAAAACCCTAACCCTAAAAGATACTAACAATTCGTCGTCTCCACACACAAATTCAAGAAAATAACAGCGTACATATATATAGATATGTGACAGCTCCGGCAGAAATTTTCAGCGGGAATCGTCATCTCGTCGGACGGCGAACTGTGGAGGTGGACCAGATAATGAAGCGAGCAAATTCAAGTGGCCCTGAGTTATGGGGAGATAATTTCCACCCTAGCCGCCGACGCCTCTCCCATTGTTTCTTCTTTGGTGTAAGAACCTACCAAAGAAGTGGATCCGAGTAGCCACGGCGCCCGAGAAGGAACAACCATATCTCGATGTCTCGTGTGAAATTACACGAGATATCTCGTGTGCATATACACGACATTTATTTCGTGTGCATATATGTACACGAGACCTCTCGTGTAGATTCACACGTGATAATTGAGAACATCTCGTGTATACACACACGAGACGGACAAGGGTAGGGTTGAAATTTTTCGTTCCCTGTATTTAATATTTACCGGGATTGTGACTGTGACCAAATTAACTATATAAAATGATCTTTACCCTCATAATATGGTACATGCAAAAAATATCTCTCATTCATACATTATCTTGGCTAGATTGCTTTCTATAAACTACCATCGAGAGCTTTGGATTTGAGAGTGGAATACTTAATCAATATCTATTTAGTGATATTGATTGAACGAGTAAAACATGTGATAGCATAATCGATCGAGAAAATCAAGGGTTCTAACACAAGCGTAATTTTTCCACACAATGAACTTGAGATTTAATCATACGAGGTAATACTAAAACTCGTTATATATATACTTCATCCGTCTCACTCGAAAAGACACAAATTTACATTTTGGGTGTTTCATTTAAAAATGCACACTTATAAAATGAAAACTTTTTAATAATTTTTTATTTGTGAGACCTATTTGTCATACTCACAATAACTATCAACTAACTATTCCCTATCCCACTTTCTCTTTCATAAATTAATTTTCATATTCACAACATTTACTACACTACACACTTTTCTTAATTATCGCGCAAGGCCAAATTTTTGCCTTTTTGAGTGGGACTTAGGAAGTACTCTCTCCGTTCCGGTAGAACCCGCACACTTACTGTTTGTATGGGAATTAAGGAAAAAGTTAGTGGAGAAAATGTTGTGAGTATGAAAAGTGAGATTGGAGAGAGAAAATGGGGTAGGAAATAGTGATTTGATTGGTGTAGGAGTATAAAAGTAAAGTAGGAGAGAGAATTAGCGGGTGGAATAGTAAATTTTTTTTGCCATTTTAGGAAGTGTGCAGTTTGTAATGGAACGCTCAATGAAAAAAGTGTGCAGATTGTAGCTGAACGAGGGAGTGTATATATATATACTCCCTCCGTCCCGGCCGACTTAGGACTTTTTGCCATTTTGGGCGTCCCACCCGACTTAGGACGGCCCAAAATGGAAACCTTAAATCACTATTCTCTCCACTCATTCTCTCTCCTACATTATTTTAATACTCACAACATCATTATAATTTACTATTTCCTCCACTCATTCTCTCTCCTATTTTTAAATTACACTCACAACATTTACCTTTTCCTTAATTTCCGTGCCATTTCAAAAATCCTAAGAAGTAGGGACGGAGGAGTATATATATATATATATATATATATATATATATATATATATATATATATATATATATATATATATATATTCGTTCAAAAAGAGGGTGACGTGGGTAATCTTGGATCGTTCCATGAGAAAGAAGAAGCAAATTTGGAAGGAGAGGTTTCCAAATCCTTTCTTATCTTTAAAGAATGAAGGGTTGTGGGAGTGTAGTATAAACAAAAATATGAATATTGGATTAACTATGATGATTATAACTAAAGAACATACGGATTCCAATTATCAAAGACATTGAATCGAGCATTAGCAATAAAATGGTACATATTTAAGATGTTTGAAGCTGACACTCACCTAATCGTTAATTATATGGCGGTGGAAACTTACAACAAGTGAACATTTAGGTCCGTTTGTTTTATCGTAAAATATTTTTGAAAAATGTTTTTCGTAAAATAACTCGTTTTCTGTTATTTGATTGTTTAACGCAAACACCGTAAAACATTTTCCGTTGTTTGGTTGTTTTCCGAAAAATGTTTTTCGTAAAATAACTCGTTTTCGGTGTTTGATTTTTTTTCCGGAAAATGAAGAAAACGTTTTCCGAAAAACATTTTACATCCTTCCTAAGTAAAACGACTTACTGACCTTATCCTAAGTAAAACATTTTTCGAAAAATGGTGCCCTTCATGTACAACTCATATTTCACAAGTTACAACATTCTACTTCCTCATTCTAATAATAATAATAATAATAATAATAAAATAATAATAATAATAATAATAAAATAATAATAATAAAATAATAATAATAATAACAAAATAATAAGGTAATAAGGTAATAATAAGAATAAATAAAATAATAGTAATAATAACAAAATAATAATAATAATAATAATTAAATAATAATAATAATAAAATAAAATAAAACAGTAATAATAAAATAATAATAATAAAATAATAATATAATAATAATAATAATAATTAAAATAATAATAAAATAATAATAACAAAATAATAATAATAATATTATTAATAATAATAATTTAATAATAATAATAATAAAATAATAATAATAATCTTAAAAAATAATAATAAAATAATATTAAAATAATAATAATAATAATAATAATAAAATAATAATAATAATAATGATAATAATAATAATAAAATAATAATAATAATAATAATAATATTAAAATAATATAATAAAACAATAATAATAATAATAATAATAATAATAATAATAATAATAATAATAATAATAATAATAATAATAATAATAATAATAATAATAATAATAATAATAATAATAATAATAATAATAATAATAATAATAATAATAATAATAATAATAGTAATAGTAAAATATTTTCTCCTAAGTAAAACATTTTCCTTACAAAACAACCGAAAACATGTACGCCTTTCCTAAGTAAAACATTTTTCGGAAACTATCTTCTTTTACAGGAAAACATTTTTCGAAAAACGTTTTCTAGAAAATATTTTATGTCGAAACAAACGTAGCCTTAGTCAAAGAGCTCAAATTCAAATAACATTCATAATATATATTTTTTGTATAAAATGTTAGTGATTTAATTTTACTGAATGCAATTTCAAGTGTTACTTTTCGATACACACACACACACACACACACACACACACACATATATATATATATATATATATATATATATATATATATATATATATATATATTAGATTGATATTTTATTAATAAATTACTTAATGTATTATAATAGTGGTACTTAAAAGTGGTAAAAATTGCATTGGTGAGATTTAAACCCTCGACCTCTCGTATGAAAAGCGACATCTAATTTCGCTTGAGCTATACAGCTCTTAAGCTATCACTCTTGTTATAAATCAAGCCATTGATTAAGAAAAAAAAAATCCAATAAAAACAAAATAAAATAAACTAAAATAATAATAGTCCCAATATGATGCCTTTTAAGTATCATTTTTATAATAGACTAGATAGACTTCCGTGCAATGTACGGGGCGTTATTATATATTTAAAAGAAAAAAATTGAGCTAAAATAAATCAAGAACTCAATTAATTTATACATTATGAAATACTTTCTTAAAGACTACATTGTCAGTACATAAAAATTAGAAAACAATAAAATAGAAAAAAAAAATTATAAGGAATACGCATTTCTCTATATACAATTCTGTAGTATTTTATCATTTTAAAAAAATAAATAAAACACACAAACTTGTTTATCAAATACGAAATAAGTTATTGAAATCAATTAAAAAAAAGGTAAAGATTGAAAATCTAGTTAAAAGAAAGGTTATATTTTATTTCTTTTTTCGAAGGAGAATTTTTTAAATAATAACAAAAGCTTTGGTCATACCAAAAGGATAGTACAGTTATCTAATAAAAATTAATATCATTCTTTTTCAAATGAAAACTTTCAATTAACTCATGGTCGTACATCTAAAAAATGATGTCATAATTATTTACATTAACTCATTATAAACATAATTCAACACCATTTCAACTCATCATCCTATATCCCATCACTTTTATTTTATTTTATACTCTTGATTTTTTTTTACACCAAAAAAATAAGAAACAAAATAAATCATTTACTATCCACTTTATTTGGGTAATTGTTAATAAAAGCAATTAATATTTTATTTACTATGCTTCAATTTATTTTAAATAAAATAAATAAATTATTTGATGTATCGAACTAAAATAAACCAATAACCATATTACCCCTTCCAATTAATTATCCTATATCCCATCACTTTTATTTTATTTTATTTTATTTTATTTTATTTATTTTTATAATTAGTAAAATTAATATTATTACCATTATCATTTATAAAAAAAAATTGTTCACACTTATATAATTTTGACTAAAACCATATTGAAAAATGAAAAAGGAAAAATAACAAAGGATAATTAAAAATTTATATTTTTAAAAATGGTTTTTTTTGTCCAAATTAAATGAAAATAGTCTCTATTTAAAGAGAAAAAAATTATGAATTGTGATGAAAAAAAAATATATTAATTTAATATATAATAATTGAGGTCAAATAAATGGGATAAATTTTTTTTTTTGAAATCTGTCCAGCGAATGGGGAGGTGCCATGTGTCGCCCAAAAAAAAAAAAAAAAACTGGAAAAGCTCTGTTTACGTGCCCTTGTCGGCGCGTGGTCTACACGCGCCAATGAAATGACTTAATTGCCCCTCCTCCTTCGGGCGACACTTGGCCGAATGATTTAAAAAAAATTAACTCCTTCGAATAAGAGGATGCCACGTGGAATTTTTGACTTGTTAATTGCCCCTTTGCCACCGCATGAAATGACTAAAATGCCCTCAAGGCCAAACAATTACCACTATGTTAGAATTATATATAGATAGATTAAGTCACTGAGTAAAGAAAACCCATTTCAAAACACAAAATCTAGGGAGAAACGTGTTTCTCCATAATTTATGGAGAAACGGGTTTTAAATAACAATTGCGTTCATTTGCAAAGGAACAACACACGTACACGGCTTCTCACTACCCTCTCTCTCTCTCTCGCTAGACGTAAACACAGCCTCTCTCTCTCTAAACGCCATCTTCGTCCTCACCACGCCTCCCTCACTAAATCCATTCGCCGGCAACCAATCCCCCTTCAATTCTCTTCACCGCTCTCTCCTTCAACCAAATCACTTCCTCACTAACTCTCTCTCGTACCCAAACCACGATGCCAATTTCTCTAATTCCAATCGCCATCACCGAGCTTCTTCTCTCCAATTCACCGGCGACCTTTCCCCCATCTTCTCCGGCTACCCCAAAACCAAAACGCCGACGTATCGTCTTTTACCCATATTTAGTGATTTTTGTTTGAATAAATCCATTGATTGAATGATTCGTTGAGTATTCAAATCTTCTCCATTTTTTTAATCAAATTGTACTTTTGTGCTTGGGGCATCTAGGGAATTAATCAAGCTAAGAAGATCATCATTTCATCCTAAAATTCTAAGGTAAGTTATTATGACTTCCTTCTAAATATTGTTCACTTTATGTGTTAATGAATATTTTTTGAAAAGAAAATGATTGTGATATTTTTGAATAAGGTTATTTGAGTAAAATGGGTTAATTAAGAATGAATTGATTTTTAGTATGAAATGGGGGTTTAAGTTGGAAGAATGAGGGTATAAGGAATGTAAAAGGTTAATGACTTTAATGGAGTTCTTGTATGTAGTTATGTTCCTCTTATTTTGATTTGGGAGATGTAAGGAGTATATCTCATTTGGTAGAAAGAAGTAAAAAAAGGACTTGTTATACTTTTAATTTTGTGAGTTATTATGATCTTTCCTCCTATTTAATGTTAATGAACTATTGGGTGTTGTTATTTTTATTAATGGTTAATTGATGCTTAGGAAACCTTCTTGGAGTTGATAAATGGGTTAATGATAAATAATGATGTGGTTTAAGGAAGTTTATCAAGAGTGTAAGAAATGGGTGGAGTTAGTTTTAGAAGATTGAACTTGAAATGTGTTAGTAAAATGGGTTGGAAATCTTGTGATAAATAATTTATGTTTATATTATTTTGGGGTTTAAATAATTTAGGATGAGGATTGTAAAGTTAGAAATCCTTTTGGGGTTCATGGAAATAAGGGTTGTTTAAAGGAAAAGAAAATAAGTAAAAAGGGGGTTTGAAATCTGGGCAATGCTGAAATTGGGATTGGGCGGTCGCCCATGAGGGGGTGAGCGGCCGCCCATGTGTGCAGAAACTTGGTCTCCTGGAAATTCCTCTTGGGCGGTCGCCCAAGAGGTAGTGTGCGGTCGCCCATGTGGACAGTAACTTGTATTTCCTTTGAAACTCTCTTGGGCGGTCTCCCAAGTGACATGGGCGGTCGCCCATGTCACCAGATCCTCCTTAGATACTTTTCTTGCTGATTTTCACCAACAACCTAGTGGTATGATTCCTAACCATTATAAATTAGTGGAACTTAATCCAAACTGGATATGAATTAATCTTCTTTAACCGATGGTAAAGTAGAATACCTTGACTAGGCCATGATGTCTTATTTGGTCAAAATAGAATTATGGAAATAGTTTATGGTTTAGAGTGGTGTGATGATGTTGCCACCATTTCGCGTGAAAAATTCGATTTTTGCGTTTCTTTGAAAAAACCAAATAAAACCCGGAAAAAACGGAGTCGTCACGCCATTTTTGTTTTAAGGGCCAAAACTTTGAAAAATGCCCGAGATTAGAGATTTGGGTTCGGAGGTCATGTTACACGCCGGGAAGGACGTTAGTGTGCACCCGGAATGCCTCGTAAAACGAGTCTTCCAAGCTGAAAATCATTTATGTGTGTGTGTGTGTGTGTTTTGGCCAAAATAATTCGAAACTGAGGAAAGTAAAAATTGGGATGTCTTTTTAAGACTTTAAACTGATCCCATGATTTTTTGGAAGATTTTTTGATTGAGATTTGGTACTCAAAAGACCTTTTGAAGTTGAGAGTCATTTCTGCCAGAATGAAAAAAGCAGTGGACCTTTGATTTTGAAATGGATTCAAGGGCCTTAAAACTTCATAATCTGGATAAACTCAGAGAATGAAAGTTGTTCCATACACCTTAAATAAGATTTGTACGAAGGAATTTTCCATTTTGGAGAAGATTTGAGGGGTCAAAACCTTCTGGAAATCTCAGATATGAAATCTGGATTTCCAGAAGCTGATGAACTGGCCTCTAAAAGAAAATTTGAAAAGAGGAGTTTTACTCACCCAAAAAATAAAGTAAAAATATGTCTGGAAAGCTCTGGATGTTGGATACAAAAAGTGTTTTGTAGTCAACACCAAATTCCAAGTTTATCTGTGTTCAAAAATTAAGACAATGGACTGGGGTCTTGGAAAATTGCTACTGGACAGCAACTTCTCAAGAAAAGAAAAATGATTTTAAGGGGGGGTTTTGCATCCATGCTTGTCCCCATTTCCCTAGGTTTTGTTTAGTTATCACTTGACATTTTAGTGGTGAATCAACTATACCAAACCATCCTTGGGGTACATTAGGACTAAGCACTTCATTTGCTTGGGAAGGGGAATTTTATCCTTTGAAATCAAGATTTGGTGCTTGAAAATGGTTTTTAGGGTTTTGAAAATGTGTTTTCTTTGGAAAAAAAGTAAGAACACTTTGAAAATAATGTTGATCCTTGTAGAAGATCATCCATGGAGATGAACTTCCATGGTGATCTTCTTGGATCTAAGACAAGAAGATGAATGAACTACATTTTGTAGCTTGAAAATGCATGCATGGATGAGAGAATTTAGGGTAAGGAGAGGGAGGTTATACCTATCTTCCTTGTGTTTTTGGTGTTTAAAGGCTTGAATGCAAGAGTGTTTGAACTTGAGAGTGGTTTGATTTGAGTGAGTGAAAGTTGGGAAGATTCAAGAGAAAAAGGTGACAATTCTTAAAGAATTCTCACTGTTTTCTCAAGTATTTTCGCCAAATGCTGTGAGTTGTGTGGTTGGTCTCCCCTTTTTTTGTGACTGGAGGGCTCAATTTATAGCCCTCTGGAAATGACAGACTTATCCGCGCGGATAGGACCCTTCAGCGTGCACTGTTCATTAAATGCTGCTCCAGGCTTTGGACACAAGGAATATAATTCAAAAATTCCAACAGAAAATGTTTTTCAACTTGCTGTTTCGGGATTTTCTCAATTCTTTTTCTTTTTGAGATTCCTTTGAAGGTTTATCTTTAAATAGCAATGCCCATTTTGCCCTCACTTTGTTAGAAATGTTAGGAATGTTAGGAATTGTTAGGAATGTTATAACTTTCGTTAATTTTCTAACGAAAATTCTAACAAGCTCAAATTGGAGCACTTACAGTAGCCCCTCGGCGACGGTGCTTTCGAAGGAAGCGGGGTCGTCGATAAGAGTAAGGCTCCATATTTGACAGGATGATCAAGTGATCGAGTGGCTGAACCTATTTAATAGGCTACCTACGTATCCCGAGTGGGAATCAAGCCGGCCGTAGTTCGGGTCTTTGACCCTGGAGATGATGGCGTTTTAGGTGCCTCGGACCTGATGAGCGAGTTCTGCAGTCGGTTGCTGGAGAGAAACTCTGTTGGGGATAAGAGATGATCGTTTTCGGTCGGATGGCTATCCGCCCTGCTGGGGATAGGAATGACCATTTTTGGTCTGGTGGCTATCCGCTCTGCTGGGGATAGGAATGACCATTTTTGGTCTGGTGGCTATCCGCTCTGCTGGGGATAGGAATGACCATTTTCGGTCTGATGGCTATCTGCTCTGCTGGGGATGATTGCGATTTATCGCTTTCCTAGTGTTGTGTGTGATAGCGTCTTAGGTGCCTCGAACCTTGATGAAGGCGTTTACGATGCCTCGGACCTTGGAGATGGCGTTTTAGGTGCCTCGAACCTTGGAGATGGCGTTTTAGGTGCCTCGAACCTTGATGATGGCATTTTAGGTGCCTCGAACCTTGGAGATGGCGTTTTAGGTGCCTCGAACCTTGATGATGGCGTTTTAGGTGCCTCGAACCTTGGAGATGGCGTTTTAGGTGCCTCGAACCTTGAAGATGGCGTTTTAGGTGCCTCGAACCTTGGAGATGGCATTTTAGGTGCCTCGAGCCTTGAAGATGGCGTTTTAGGTGCCTCGAACCTTGGAGATGGCATTTTAGGTGCCTCGAGCCTTGAAGATGGCGTTTTAGGTGCCTCGAACCTTAATGATGATGATTTCCTTTGATGGTCTGGGATAGTTGGTCCTCTGGTGGACTTCATTTTGAAAGGATCGGTCTTACGTCTGCTGCCGAAGGATGACCGTGCTGGTCGAGTGGCTGGACCTAATGATAGGCTACCTACGTATCCCTAGTGGGAATCAAGCCCTTTCGTAGTTCGAAATCTACTCGAGATTTCGTTGGCTTTTGGGATTCCGTTAACCTTTCTGGGGATTTTGTTAGCCTTTGCTGGGGAAAATCAGACGTATTCGTCGGGGAAATCGGCCTTACGTTTTACTGCCGGGGAATGATTTTGATGAAAGAAACGGGATTCCGTTATCTCTCTCAGGGAAATCGGACTTACGTTTGACTGCCGGGGAATGATTTTGATGAAAGATACGGGATTTCGTTATCTTTCTCAGGGAGATTGGTCTTACGTTTGACTGCCGTGGAATGATTTTGATGAAAGATACGGGATCTCGTTATCTTTCTCAGGGAGATCGGTCTTACGTTTGACTGCCGTTGAGTGATTTTGATGAAAGATACGGGATTTCGTTATCTTTCTCGGGGAAATCGGACTTACGTTTGACTGCCGTTGATGATTTTGATGAAAGATACGGGATCCCGTTATCTTTCTCGGGGAAATCGGACTTACGTTTGACTGCCGTTGATGATTTTGATGAAAGATACGGGATCCCGTTATCTTTCTCGGGGAAATCGGACTTACGTTTGACTGCCGTTGAGTGATTTTGATGAAAGATACGGGATTTCGTTATCTTTCTCGGGGAAATCGGACTTACGTTTGACTGTCGTTGATGATTTTGATGAAAGATACGGGATCCCGTTATCTTTCTCGGGGAAATCGGACTTACGTTTGACTGCCGTTGATGATTTTGATGAAAGATACGGGATCCCGTTATCTTTCTCGGGGAAATCGGACTTACGTTTGACTGCCGGGGAATAATTTTGATGAAAGATACGGGATCTCGTTATCTTTCTCAGGGAGATCGGTCTTACGTTTGACTGCCGTTGATGATTTTGATGAAAGATACGGGATCCCGTTATCTTTCTCGGGGAAATCGGACTTACGTTTGACTGCCGGGGATGATTTTGATGAAAGATACGGGATTCCGTTATCTTTCTCGGGGAAATCGGACTTACGTTTGACTGCCGGGGAATGATTTTGATGAAAGATACGGGATCTCGTTATCTTTCTCAGGGAGATTGGTCTTACGTTTGACTGCCGTGGAATGATTTTGATGAAAGATACGGGATCTCGTTATCTTTCTCAGGGAGATCGGTCTTACGTTTGACTGCCTGTAAGTACCCAAATCCGGATCGTCCAAATCCGTCAGAAAGTTAACCGAAATTCGTTAACTGGCCCGCTCCAGGTTAACCGGAACTCGTTAAACTCCCCGTTGCTGTGCCAACGAGACGTCCCCGGATCGCCTGCATCCCGACGCCGAACCGTACTTAACACGTGTCATCACACGTAAAAGCACGGCTTTCCCCGAAAACGCATTTTCCGGCACTTTCCGGGCGTTTCGGACATTTCCTGACCGTTATTTTAAAAAACTGGACAAAACCGGACCGGGGAACAAATTCCCATGAAGCCGGTGACTCGAGGGGCACGTGGCAGCCATGCCACCTCCCTCTAGTCACCCTTCAATCAAATTCAAAGTGGAAAAGACCAAAATGCCCCCGGGTTTGCAAGCCAAGTCCGCCGGACTCACTGTGCACATTTTCTCGAAATTGCCAAAGAAGTCCTTCAAATTCTCAAAATACCACAAAACCCCGGATTCGTGCCAAGTCCGTCCTGACTCCTACCGCAAATTTCACCTATAAATAGAAATGGTCACAAAGCCAAATAGACAGAAAATTTACACCAAAAATCACCACCCCCACGGTCCAAACCGGTTTTCACCCCTCCCGAGCTCCCGTTCGTCTCGATTCGCGTGAAACCTTCGTATTTCGATCAAATACGCCCTTTCAACTTCGAAACAACCTTTCGAATCACTTTCCGTGTCCCGTACACACCTCCCGAGCCAAAGGAGTCGACCCTAGCCATAGGTATAACTCCTCTCTCTAAATCTCCCGTTCCGTCTCTGCTTACGCGCCGCCGCTATAACCGTTTCGAACGTCGTTATCGAAATGTAGACGCCTCCGTCTAACGGGGTCCGATACGTTTTAGCCCTCGATCCTCTTCTCTTTCCGTAAGAGAAGTAATCACGGTTAAAACGGCGTTCCGACCCCGTTCCGTTTACTTTTATGTCATTTACCATTCCGGATCGATCGATCCGCTGATCGTCATTTACAATTCCGAGCCGCTTTGGCCTCGTTGATCGTCATTTACAATTCCGAGCCGTTTGGCCTCGTTGATAGTCATTTACAATTCCGAGCCGTTTGGCCTCGTCGATCGTCATTTACGAATCCGGATCGTTTGATTCCGTTGACACCGCTTTAAATATCCGTCATTTACAAGTCCGATCCGTTTGGATCGTGATAGTATTTACTTTTCAAAGTCCGAGTCGCAACCCGATTCGTTGATCGCATGTCATTTAATACGCATTTTCCCGTAAAAATCGTTAACAATGTAATGCCCGGTTCAAAACCGGAGTTCGTCCGTCGAACTCTCTTTCAAAACGCGCGAAATGACGTTCGGCCTCCGAACGCTCATCTTCAAACTCAAAGCCGCCATTTGACACTTAAAATCATTTAATACACATTTTCCCGTAAAAATCGTTAACAATGACTCGCACGGTTCAAAATCGATGTTTGCCACGCAAACGCTCATTTCAAACTCAAAATCGACGTTTGCCACGCAAACGCTCATTTCAAACTCAAAATCGACGTTTGCCACGCAAACGCTCATTTCAAACTCAAAATCGACGTTTGCCACGCAAACGCTCATTTCAAACTCAAACCGACGTTTGTCATTCAAACGCTCGTCTTTTCAAAAGTCACCTAATCAACGTTTGTCATTCAAACCAAGATTAAGCTTGTCATTCAAGCCCCCATTTCAAAAGACACACACACACACACACGATTTCGAGAAAGGTAGAAAGACTCGTCATGCGAGGCGTTTCGGCGATCTCGTCATACTCTACCCGAAACGTAACCCGACCTCCGAACCTAACAATCTCTCGGTACAAAAAGCTTTTTACTCGTTTTTGCCGCCAATAAAAATGATCCTTTTTTCAAAGCCTTTTCCTAAGTTTTTGCTACCAATAAAAACGACACCTTTTCACAATAGCCGTTTCTCAACGTTTGGGCTCAAAATACAAAACCGCGTGGCGACTCCTCATTTTGTTCCTTCCCATGAAGAGAGGTCTCAGACACCAACCCTCCGCGAAAGACAACCGCCTTTTCCGCGCCCCCGCCCGCGCGTGGAAAAGATCGGGTAATTTCGCTGGCGACTCCGGGGGAAAAGATACTTTTTCAAAACTACCGTTGTTTTCTAAAAGCCTTCCGTGGGTCAAACTTTCGTTTACCCTTCCTCGTTTTCGTGTGTGTGTTACTTTAAACCTCGAACGGTTTTTGTTTCAAAGGCATTACATTGTCAACTTTTTCAAAATCATATCATGTTTGTGCATCCCCATTCATGTTTGATTTTCATGTCAGTCTTTTGAATCGTGCATCATAAATCCTTTAAGACACATTCTGAAAAAATCTCGTTTTACTCGTAAAAGGAATTTTAGTGACCGCACACTACGCGCACTTGCCGCCTCTAACACCGCACTTCACGTGCACTTGCCGCCTACACCGCACACTACAACCCCTAACCCGGGATGGCCTTATCGCTTGCACTCCGATTGGTCTCGCGTACACCTTTCTGGGGCGCACGGGTCGTCCCAAACATCCCATCCTAGCCCGTGTAAGCCATGCGCACTCTTTGTGTCACACTTTGTCCAAGACCCCATTGGTTTTTGGCTTAGCTCGTGGTCATAAAGCCTAAGTGTATGTTTTTCACGCCGGCCCCGCTCCGAGTCAAGCTCGAGAGTTTGAGACCAAAGGTCGTTCCCGACCCGAAGTCTTGAGCTTTTCAAATTTGACTTTGACGCGGAGCTCGCGAAAAATATACCCGAAGGTTCAATGTGACGCCGTGTCACCAAACCTCGTCGTATGTATCGTACTCGCCCACAACTCGGCCAACGCTAAAAAGCTAAGGTCTCTCGCACAAGCGAGTCAGAGAGGTCATGCCCAAATTTTGGCACGATCCCCGCCTTAACTTAAGGACGTTGACTTCGACCGTGGCCCGTACGTCACACACGTTGAAAGTTTGCGTGATCGCCTAGCCTTAAGTTCACTTTTTCCTTTGTCGGTGGAACTCGCTTGCCTTATCGACCTCGCCGGATAGTCCGTCCCGAGAAAGATGATCTACAATGGAAACGAGGGGCTTATAAGCGTAGTGACGAGATCCACCGATTAGAGCTCTAGGATTAGTTGCGAAAAGAAGACACGCTCTTTTCCAACCAATTAGGACTCGAGAAAACGTGCTTTAAGTAAACATTAATTCCAGAATCGCACATTGCACAAGCCCGAAAACCTTGAGCCAAATACCCTTTTCCGAAGCCTAAACCCTTCCTTTCGTTCCCCGCAATGCGAGCGTAAAGTGGTTCGATTTCCGGCCGGGCGCCTTGCCAGATCACAAGAACGGAATGGGCCGTACAGTTCTTTCTGCCTTCCCGCCTCCTCACCGAATTTCCGACATGTCTAGCTCACCGAGAAATCGTGACGGGAAGGACCCCGCCACCGGTAATGTATATGACATTGGAAGAAGCCATCCGGCTTGTGAGGTTCACAAGAGGCGTAAAGAAGATCGCCAGAATTTCGTGGTACAGCCTTTCGAATGAGCGTGGTATAGCAGCCTATCCCCGGGCCGACGCAGATTTCTTTGTCCCGGGTCGAGGATGACGATTCCCCGAAACCAGCCACCAAACCTTCAATCAGTTCCTCCCCGCCAACTTACTGGATGCCTTCCAACCAAGGAAACAAATGACCTAGGCTCCATGTTGCCACCTCTCGTGGCAACCCCGTCAATTTTGGTCGCCCAGCTGCTACGCCCATCACTCAATATCACCACCGACTGACCATCTCAGATGCCAATATCCTCAATACCCTCCCGGTTCGTCCCTGCCTATACACGAATCCCTAAACACCGGGACAAACCCCGATACAGCTCGTAAAAGGCTCCCGTATATTCTCATATACCAAGCCTTCCACCTCCAATCACTACCGCTCACGTGGTAGCACCCGCGCCGAGCCTCACACCCACCACCGGACCCAACCTTAGCCTCGGATGGTCGA
Organism: Adenophora triphylla var. japonica; assembly: GCA_022495995.1. Lineage (NCBI taxonomy): Eukaryota > Viridiplantae > Streptophyta > Magnoliopsida > Asterales > Campanulaceae > Adenophora > Adenophora triphylla. Next base: position 26,696 of record JAFEMH010005146.1, on the reverse strand, counting down.
GCGTATGAAAGACCCGAAAGCCACCATGAGCAGCTCAAAGCAGAAACGCTCAAATCCACTGCATCCGGAATGGTCACGCCTCTCCCCGCCAAGTTCGTAATGCCTGAGATGGACCGATTCGATGGAACCGAATGTCCTCAAACGCACGTCGACACCTACGTTCTCGCATGAGAGCAAAAGGAGCAACCCTCCAAAGAAATGGCCGACCACTTCCAAAGATACGCTCAAAAGTTCAGCCGTTACGATGGTTTCGAGGGTCAAGCTCGCGGATCGCCACACTGGGAACAGTATCAAGCAACATCTTCCCGGAACGGCACAGATCCAACTTAGAGTGGGAAACAAGTCGCGAGGACTTAATCACCACCGAGCGTAAAGCGGATGAAAGTGTTGGAGAATTCTACAAGAGATGGAGCCGGAAACTCTCCGAGATCATGGAGCCACTCTCCAAAGACGAACAGATGCGGATCTTCAAGTCCCGCTTAAGACCGTCCATCGAACTCTCATCGCCACAATTTCTTCCTGCATCTCCGGCCATGGTCAATGCCGCTCACGCTTCGAGAAGGATCTCAAGGAAAAGTTGGCTACCGCACACCCATACGTATACCGCTCAACAGCTTGCATTCAATCCCGCACCGGCCCCTAAGAAAGTGGAAAGATACGTCCGTCAACTACGTCCATCGTGGACAATGGGTAATGTAAACCCGGCCCCGCAAAGCAACAGCTTCTACTGTGGCCGCCGTACACTTCGACAAGTTGGACATGCCACCGAGCAAGATGCCGGAAGGGTTAATCAAGGAGGGTCTCCTTAAGCCCGTTGCCAATTACAAACCCAAAGTTCCCGTAGCCAATGCGGACAAGAGCAAATATCGCGCCTTCCATCGCATCACGGCCATACCACCGACAATTGTTTGGGGTTACGATACGAAATCCGTAACTTGATAGAAGAAGGCAAGTTAGAGCGCCCCGTGGGCCCAATAAGCCGGGAATCCCTTTCCGAACAATAACGCGTGAATTCCATCGAGCGGGTGCCCAAGAAGAGTGCCACGTAACCAGCTCCGCCTCTTTCACTCGAATCCTCCTCTAATGTCCACATCGCCTACGATGTTTGCGATCGCTCCGCCCGCCCGGGAGTACGAGTCCCGAGAAACCGTCCGAGCAATCCTCCAAGAAAACAAAAGAAGAAATCCTCTCAACAAAGAATCGAGAGAAAGATACGAAGCCGAGATACCAAAGGTAGGTACACTGGAGAACCCTCCGGAGGTTCGACTACTACGTGCCGTACTCCGGCCCACCCTTCTTGCCTCCAGTGCCATGCAGCCTTTAGAGCAAACAGGTGGAAAGCCGAAAAGTCCCGTCGAAACCAGAATTCGTGCCCTGGGACACCGGAATACCTCGGATCTTGGTAATCTTATCGCGCAAGCCTAACCCTCCGCGGGATCAGCCCAAGATTCAATTTGTCCACTCTTCCGAGCTCGGACCGCAAAGGAAGATCAAGGTCGCCTTGGCAATCGCACTCGATCAATGTGCTAACCAAGGGCGGCAACCGCCACAGCAGCCTCAACACACTCCCCGAGGTTCCACCAAAGGCTTTACCTCGCAAGAGGAAGACAGAAACGGATGGCCGGATGACTCTCCTTCTACGGATAGAGACGAGATCTACGACTCCCGCCCGTATGGCAAAGATGATCACGTTCGTGACGAAGACTTACCGAGAGACGCCTGGGCACAACGAAGCTCGTACATCACTCTCAAACTCAACACCATATCACTCCCCGGAGTATTGGTAGATAACGGGTCAGCCGTTAATGTCCTCCCTCTCGATGACGCGAGCTCTCCGCATCCATGAAAGCCACCGATTCCGTCACCTGACTATCAAGGCCTACGACAACTCGTCTCGTCCCATCCCGGGGACAAGTGACTGAACTCGGTTCGAAACCCAAATGGTGCCAAAGAAAATTCCACGTGATGGACATTCCATCCGAGTTCACAGCCTTCTTTTGGGACGCCCTTGGCTACACCACATGAAAGCCATAGCTTCCACTCTCCATCGCGCCAAGTTCATTAACCGGCAGGAGATCTTGAAGTCATCCGAGGGGATAGTTTCCTCATAGGAAACGAGGCCGAGACAAGAGCTGCGTGTCCGCACTCGTGCACCGGGTTACCTCCTTCGAATCAACCAAGGGACTACCGGGCAAATCTCATCGTAATCCTCGTAGTCCGGAGATGCCAACTATGTAAACGTACTCGAGCAAAGTGCACTCGAAGCAAAGCCCGATACATCAAGTTCAACTGTCGTTTCCAACATTTGGAGTGCGTATTGGAAGGAAACGCCGAACATCGCCATGATGAGGGCACATAAACCCCCCGTCTCCAATCGGAGATTTGTCCGCATTCTCCAAACCAACTCTCTCGGCCCCCGCCAGTGCGAAGAGATCTTTGTGATAAAGGTCAACAAGCACCGTCATTCTCGTGATGAATGCATGGAAGTTGTATGGGATGTCCTCCACGAGGAACTACCCGCCGCACCCCTCTTCTCCAACGAAGAGCATGATGTTTTCCTAGCCGCTCCAACAACGCAACCGACGCAATACGTCCCTACACCTGGATTGAACGATCGATGACGATGAATCTGACTCTCCGGAGTCGAAGACGCGCGCACTCCGCAAGCTGCACCTCCGCATTCACATGCTCGCTTTGAGGACGGAACTCCTTCCGATCGTGTCACCTACGACCAAGGTTCCAATACCATGGAAATTGTCAAGCTCAATGTCCAAGATGCAAAATTTATCCGATAATTGGAAACACGTGATTCACGCAACGAGGAATCCTCTCGATCAAGTAAAGGACGACGACTTCGTCAATATCATCTATTCCAGATATCCCGATGAAGCCAAGGATCCGGTCCTCGTTATCGATTCTCGCAACACCAAGGTCACCTCGATGACCGCCTCGCTCACGGTAAACGAGGCACGGCCAAGCGAGCTCGTAGCTCATCACTACTTCCGAGTACCAGCCCCAGTGGCAACCGGCCCGTGCCGCCTCAAGCTTATACCCTCAAGCGCCGCCAAGGCCAAGGGCAACAAGGAGACCAAGCTCCTCACCCCCGCTTACAAGTCGATCGACCTCGGGAATGCTTCCGATGCAGCCCACCCCGAAAACATCTCGTGAAAGTTTTCCCCGCAAGGCGTAGCCGCCTTCCGACATAGGAAATGACCACCTCAAAGCATCAACATGCTCCAGCCGATTCGCTCCCCACCGTCACGGCCCCGATTCGTACATCCCGCGCCGATCGCTAGCTTTGATAGACTCGGCGATCGAGCGAGATCACGAGACCGTCAACATTGCAGATTCAATACCCCCGTGGGGTCAATCAAGCGTATATGGGCAAACTTCTTGGTGATCGAGATTAAGGAAGGCCGCATGGAATGTCCCACCCGACTTCCTTCGTCAATGTAATCCAAGTGTTCCCGCCATTCGGCGATTTGAATGTAATCACGGCTCGGACACTAGCCGACGATGCGCACCTACGGAGATCGCCTAGCTCTCGCAAGGAAAGCCCTCATGGAACTAGCCGCTCAAGAAAGTCGTCTTTGGGACGAAGACCAAGCTCGAAAGACCTACAGTGGACCAAGCCCTTAAAGTGTCACAAAGTGCCTTCTGCATTTAAAGCTAGAGGCCACTCTAGACCGCTCGACCTCAAGAGTTTTGCTCATGGCAACTTCCCGACTACCGTCTGTTCTCATCCAACCCCTCTCGCTGTGCAAGGGTGGTCAACGGTCCCAATGACCTAGGAGATGGAACGACACACAGTAACGAATCCCGCCGCTTACCTCCCCGAGGAAAGCAAGTTCTCTTTGAAAGCGACGATGAAGACGATGAAACCATTCTCTTCCAAGCCGGGCATGAAGTCAACAAAACCGGACTCCCAAGGGTCCTGGGAGGATGGGAACGGATCATTTCCGCACTCAAATTGAAAGGCCAACTCAGTGGAGGAAGGTCTATTTAAAAACAAGAGGAGGATGGAAATTGCCTCTGAGCAACTACTCGTGGAAATTCCACAGACTACAAACTTTACGTAAAACGATCAATCGGGACAAGAACTACTACATGGGTCGATGTTCGGGAAGCCGTGTACTCACCTTCCGACATACCCCTGTAAGTGCTCCAATTTGAGCTTGTTAGAATTTTCGTTAGAAAATTAACGAAAGTTATAACATTTCTAACAATTCCTAACAATCCTAACATTTCTAACAAAGTGAGGGTAAAATGGGCATTGTTATTTAAGGTTAAACCTTAAAAAGAATCTCAAAAAGCAAAACAAAAGAAGAAAACCAAAAATGGCAATGGCTGGAAACATAATCGGCCGTTTAATTTGAATTTTGAAAAGATTATTCTTCTTGTCCAAAGCCCGAAGCCGCATTTAATGAACAAAGGCACGCCGAGGTTCCATCCGCGCGGATGACTTTGTCAATTTTCAGAGGGCTATAAATTGAGCCCTCCAAATACAAAAATAAAGAGGAAGAACACATTTGCACCGAACCTCTGGCGAAATATAGAGAGAAAACAAGTGAGAATTCACTTCAAGAATTGTCACCATTTTCTCTCCAATCTTTCCCAACTCATACTCATCCACTCACTCTCATATTAAAGCCCTAAACACTCATACACTCAAGCCAAACACTCAAGAACACAAGGAAGATTGGTAAACCCTCCTCTTACTAACCCGAAATCTCATACATGCATGCATCTTCAAACTACAAAATGTAGTTCTTTCATCTTCTTTCTTAGATCTAAGAAGATCACCATGGAAGACCATCTTCCATGGATGATCTTCTACAAAGATCAACATTATTTTCAAAGCTTTTCTTGCTTACTTGCAAAAATGCACTTTCAAAACCCTAAAACCATTTTCAAGCACTAAATCTTGATTTCAAAGGATAAAATTCCCCTTCCCAAGCAAATGAAATGCTTAGTCCTAATGTACCCCAAGGATGGTTTGGTATAGTTGATTCACCACTAAAATGTCTAGTGATCACTAACCAAAACCTAGGGAAATGGGGACAAGCATGGATGCAAAACCCCTTAAAATCATATTTTCTTTCTTGAGAAGTTGCTGTCCAGTGGCAATTTTCTCAGACCTCAGTCCATGGTCTTAATTTTTTGACACAGATGAACTTGAATTTGGTGTTGACTACAAAATACTTTTTGTAGCCAACATCCAGAGCTTTCCAGACATATTTTTACCTTTATTTTTTGGGTGAGTAAAACTCCTCTTTTCAAATTTTCTTTCAGAGGCTAGTTCATCAGCTTCTGGGAATCCAGATCTCATATCTGAGGTTTCCAGAAGGTTTTGACCCCTCAAATCTTCTCCAAAATGGAAAATTCCTTCGCACAAACTTTATTTAAGGTGTCTAGAACAACTTTCATTCTCTGAGTTTATCCAGATTATGAAGTTTTAAGACCCTTGAATCCCTTTTAAAATCAAAGGTCCACTGCCTTTTCATTCTGGCAGAAATGGCTCTCAACTTCAAAAGGTCTTTTGAGTACCAAATCTCAATCCAAAAATCTTCCAAAAATCATGGGATCAGTTTAAAGTCTTAAAAAGATATCCCAATTTTTACTTTTCTGAGTTTCAACTTATTTTGGCCAAAACACACACACACACACACACACACAAATGATTTTCAGCTTGGAAGACTCGTTTCACGAGGCGCGTCGGGTGCACACTAACGTCCTTCCCGACGCGTAACATGACCTCCGAACCTAAATCTCTGATCTCGGGCTTTTTTCAAAGTTTTGGCCTTCAAAATTAAAATGGCGTGGCGACTCCGTTTTTCCGGTTTTATTTGGTTTTTCAAAGAAACGCAAAAAATCGAATTTTTCCCGCGAATGGCAACATCATCACAAAGGGCGACTACTGGGACTAAGCTTTTTAATAAAAAATGGTATTCGGTATATTGGTGGAAACCACTAAATTTCCCGTTATCGCCTCCTAACACGAGTCGGGGATAAATTGTGGTCTAACAATCCCACGTACCGGTATCACCGTTTTCAAAAAAAAAAAGCTTTTGAGGGTCAAGCTTCCGTCCCGGCTTTGAAAATCATTTTTGTGTGTGTGTTGATTTTTGCACAGCTTTCATGTTGTTTTGGCCGCCTGGAGAAAGTCAAAATTTTGACTGCCGGAATAATGTCCCTAACTGCCGGAATTTTCGTGCTTATGTGCTCATTAAAACTTTTCAAAAAAATTCAAAAAAAAGGATTTTCAAAAAAAGAAAATTTCCAAAAAAAAATCATGCATCATATTTTTAAGACACATAAAAATTTCTATTTTACTCGTAAAAGAATATAGATCGCTTGCACACTACGCGCACGTGACCGTACACCGCACACTACGCCCTTAACCCGGAAATCCTTGTCGCGGTCCGTTTGGTCTTATTACGCCTGGATGAGCACATGTGACTACCCAAACATCCCATGGAGCCTCGTGTCGACCATGCACTTGTCCGTGACACACTTTGTCCGAGACCCGCTGGTTTTTAGTCCGGGTCTCGTGTCATGCCCCGTCCGTGTATAGACCTTTCCTTTCAAGCCTTTGTCGGCATACCGACTCAATATCTTTCGGGTCCCTAATCGCCGAAGTTCTCGCCGGTTTTCCGCCGCAGACTTTGACCAAGATATTGACCGGCGCCGACTTCGGCTCGACCGGCACAAATTATACACCGACTCCCAAAGATTGACACCGAGTCATCAAGGATTAATGACTATTCCATGCCTAATTACGGCTTAACCGACGACAAGTCAAGATCAATCGTGGACGCTTATCACCCAAATCATGCCGACTTTTCGTCGAGCTCCTGGACATGATCTTGACTTTCGACGCGCCTTGTCCGTAATTTACATCGAATGCTCGTTAAGACTCGATTACCCGCCGACTTTTAGGATCGTTTTCTTTCTGGCCGGTGGGACCCGCTTGCCCTATAGGACCTCGCCCGGGCCGTCCACCCCGGGAGGTCGAAATAGTGTGGAATACGAGGGGCTTATAGACGTAGTGACGGGGCCCACCGATCCAGAATCGTAGTAGTTTGCGAAAAAGAAGAGCAATCTTTTCCAACCGATTAGGTTAATAAAACATGTTTTAAGTAAACGTGAACAAATAATCGCATGTTGCATGAGCCTAAAGCCCAAACACCTACCCTCCTTCCATTCCTGCACATCTCGAACCTTCATGTCCTTTCCCCGCAGCCTCCGCACAAAGCTTGGTTTCTGCACCGGTCACCGTTTGATCGCTGGGAAGAGTCAAGCGCATCGTCGCCTTCGCCATTTGTTCCGACTCCGGGTTTCGTAATGTCCGCATCGCCCGGTAATGATGGGGATAACGTCACTCCGCCTCCCGGACCCTCGTACAGAGCAACAAAGGGAATCGCTAGCGTAACGTATGAGGTTACGACAGAAGCACAAATAAACAAATGTACTTTACGGAGGCTATTAAGAGTCACTTGCCGGCCGCCACCCTCAATCCCGATGGCACCTTCACCGTGGAAGAAGACGAGGATGCCAACCCCACTCTCGCCGCCCGATTACACCAGATGCCGCCACCCACCTCCTACGGTGCCACTACCGTAACCCATGCTCCTCGATTTTCGGGTCACCACCTCCCCAACCACACGCACCACCGGATCCACGCAGCTCGACGGCACAAATCAGCTGGGGCAAAATTGCACGGAATGTCTTCTCATGGTTGGGGCTATCTCGAATGCCACAGCCTAATCGGGATCCTCCTCGCCGGAACCGATCAATCCGACCTCACAAAGAATAGCCTACAGCTCGAATGCCGCCACAACTTGGTTCTCGGGGCCACGCCAGAGCCCCTCCTCGTAATGCACTAGTTCACCAAGCCCTCACACAAATCCATTCCTCACTCAGACTTCTATGGGTTACCAAGCCTCCATCCCGTGTCATCCGAATCACCAGACCGCAGCATTCCCCGGTTACACACCTTCACCACAAGCACCACGCAATTCAACAATCCGGACAAAGCAGCCTCGCACTCAAGCCTACTTACGGGCCCCACTGAAATCCAAGTTATCCGGCCACATCGGGGCTGCCCCCACCTACTTTGCCGCTTGAAAATCAACAAAGAAGCCGCAAGGTTCTATCCTTTTGCTCGTGCTCCTACTCATGCTCCCTGTGGTAACTCACCCCTGTGAGTTTTCACCTACGTCCCCGACCGGCCGTTCCCTCCACCCGCCCGCTCCTGGTAGCTCCTCTCTAGCTCACCCACTAGCTTGAATGCCATGGTTCCGCCACAAGACCCTCATCCGGCCTCGGTTCATGGAACAACACAAGGAAATGAAAGCGCAGATCGCCGAACCGATCGCCAAGAAGTCCGCTTCCGCCTACTGCACCCTGACTCCATTGTTCCTCCGCCCCACAAATTCGTGATGCCAATCTGGATCTCTTTGATGGGACCGCATGTCCGAAAACCCATTTGGACACGTATACCTTGGCGATGAAAGCCAAAGGATGTACCAATCGCCAGCTGGCCGACTATTTCAGCCTATCCTTGAAGTCCAAAGGCCTTAAAGTGGTTCTTCCGTTTGAAACCCGAAGCCGTGGCCACATGGGACCAGATTACCAATGCCTTCACGTAAAAATATAAGGCCAACTTGGAATGGGAAACAAATAGGGTTGACCTACAAACAACAAGGCAGTCATTCCCGATGAGAATGTTTGGGGACTTCTACAAGCGGTGGAATCAAACTCGCTGAAATGGCCATCCCTCCTTCCGAAGAGGAACAACCGGACATCTTCCGCCATGCTTGAAACCACATCTCGAGAGCCTCCTCGCCACTTCCCATACTCAGACTTACGGGCCATGGTTAACTCGCAGCCTAAGTTTGAAAAGGCCTACAATCGCAACCGCCGCCGCACTCGCCTACGTATATCGGGCTCCTCCCGCAAACACCGCCTCGCTCCCGCTAAAGGCAAAGAGATGATTAACTATGCGGGACAGAATGTAATAACACGACTCCTTTTGCTCCCAGAAACCGCCGAGCCTGCATCGCGGGTCATAAATCTCGAAAACTTTGGAATGCCCCCGAATGACATCTTTAGGGGATCGGTGAAAGAAGGCTTGCTGCGGCCTTTGGAGAATTTCCAACCCGTAAATCCGAATGCTCCCGTGGATACTACAAAGTATTGTGCCTTTCATCAAGCTCACTGACATCCGATCGATACCGCTTCACTCGAAAAGGCAATCCAGGGCTAATAGAGCAAGGAAAGTTGGAAGGCCCCGAGGGCCCAACAAGCCAAAAATCCGCCGCCACGGAACCATAATCGTGTGAATATGATTGAATGCGGAGAATCTTCACACGCCCAGAAGATGCCGATGAAGGTCCCCAAATACCTGGCCAACCTCGTCGAGGATCCCGAATTCGGATTCCCTCGCCTCGAGGATATCGAACGAATCAACCCATCTTGGTCTCATGTCGTAGACTCCTTGCAAGAATACGAGGCCCGCTATTTTTCGGGTGAAGGGAAGGCCGATACCGAAGAACCGGGCTGTTCCGCTCGTAACATGAAAGAACCATTTATACAAGATGGTTAGAACAATCAAGAAAGATTGAACAAGAAAGTTTCCGCGAGCACCCGTATCGGGCTTATCAAAGAAAGAGGCCGAAGAGCATCTCGGAGCTAGTACACTTCGCAAATTGGCTTTGGGAGAGCCCGAATATGATCCCGAGAACAATGAAGAATCTAAGAGGAGGATTCCTTCTATATCCTACCCGGTGTCAAATACGTGCCACCCCCTCTCACTCTTCCCCCGCAATTTCGGGAGGAGAAGCCGAGTCACAATTGCCACTTCCGGAATGGGAACATATGACAACTTTGCGGCCGCACGCACCCATATTCCCCAACGGGTTTGATCGACGTTCCTCTCACCCGAAATCCCGTAGTATGGGAAGAAGATTCCGACGACAAAGCGATGACGATGATGATGACGAGAGTGAAGAGTCAATCCGAGGCCCCGCATCCGGAAACAACTGGAACGATCATGCCGAAATGAGCCCACGGGAGCTAGGCACAATGGTTGGTTATCGCCAGCAACGACGAAGGACCGCCAGAAATGCGGATCGATACCAATGGAGACAGCACTCTACGAGGTGTCACTTGTAAGATGCATTTGTGGCCAATGCCCTGATACTCTGCAGGATGAGGGACAAAGAAAGCCCGCGCCCGCATCCGTACATATCCGAAATCCTAGAACACAACGTTCCTTATAAGAACCCGAATGGTGAATGGAGAGGGTTTATTGAAGCACCGGTCGAAAATGGAGGGTTTCACCACCTAAGATGAAGAATTCGTAAACGTTATCGGATCTTTTTCTTCTTTCCCACGAACGGATGGCATAACAACCGTAAGGGTCACAAATGCCGCCGAGCGCAGCGAATGCCTCGCAATCACCGAAAAGGGTTATCGATCTCGAACGTCTCCCCAAAGGGCCTTCATACCTATGAGTCCACATGACGCCTTTCTAATTGCTACAGGCCCGACAACGGACCCCCGGTGCTCCTTATTTGGGACACGCATCTATCGAGCCGCTACCTCAAGCTCCGAAGGGGAACGTTGCCTATCCTTCACCCGTGGCCGCCCTACCCGCAAGACTCGAAAGAAAAAGGATATACGATGAGATGGAGGCCGATAGCCACAACTCTCGCGGGCCATCCAAGGGATGAAATCGAAAAGCCGCCGAGTCCCGACAATAGCGACTCTTGCTGCATGATAACAATGAGCAAGGCCGGCCATGAGAGTGAATCGAGGACGCCCTAGCTCGTGGCCATCCAAGGGGCAACAACACAACCCCAAACCCGAAAGCTCGTGACTTGGGAAGCGCTTATAAGTGGCCGCCCAGAAGAAGCGCATGCCTCGCCCTCTCATCGTCACTAGACTCCGTAACCAATGGCCAATAGCCAAAAGGGCTCCCCATCGACCCTAGCAAAGATTGAAGAAATCCAGCCAAGAGACGATCGATGAGGAAGTTAACTGTTGACCCGATCCGGCAGATCTTCCAAGGAAATCCCAAGGCGTATAAGAAGGCCACGCATCAAGCACCAAAAGAAGATCGCCGCCCTATGCTAAGACAACCGAAACCTGCACTCGAAAAGAGGATCCCGTGCTCACCCAAATTGAAGCAAACACAGCCAACATTTCCTCTCGGTCTCTACTCACTTCGCCTTATCCCCATAAGCCGAAGCCGGAAGAAAGCCCGGCTCGCACTCTCGTGCCTATTGATGCTACTCCCGATGATGTGGTACACTGATTGGAAACATCCACTACGGGAACATAATCACTTTCACGTATCTCGACCTCCCTCAATTTGGGGCCGATCATAATGAGCCTCTCTTCATCACGCCACTGGATGAACGACGCCTCCTCGGGTCCCGGTTGATAATGGGTCCGAATGAACATTCTTCCAAAGAAAGATCATGAGCTTGCTTGATATCAAGACTACGTACTTGAAGCCTTCTTCTCTCACGCCAAAGCTTACGACTCAACATCCCGAGCAAACCCTCGGAGTTGCTACTTTAGACCTCTCGGTTTGGATGTAAATTGATACCTGTGGAATTCCGTGTTATCGACATCCCGATTACTTTCAATGCCCCGTCGGGAAGACCTTGGCCGCACCAAGTCAAAGTGGGTCGCCTCAAGCCTCCACCAAAGGTGTGAAATTCGCCTCGAATGGGGATCTCGACGACCATTTACGGGATTTAGTCACTTTAGAGGGCACGTATACAGCGGAATACCTATTCTCGAAATCAAACATGACGAGGAAGGTCACATGCTAACGGGCTTCACTGGCCGAGCCTCCCAAGGCCCAAGTGTGCAACATAGATCTCGACGGTCACTGGGATAAAATCCCACCGGTCTTGAAAATGATGAGAAAATGAGCTATCTACCCGGCCTCTGGCCTGGGAAGCGCCAACAAGGAACTTTCAAACTCATCGAAGTAAAAGGACAAAATACTCGCCACGGCCCGGGATATGAGGCCTCCCCAAATGACACCGCAAAGGGAAAAAGATTTGAAGCCGCCACAGAAAGGTCCCGCCGACAATCCCAAATCTCTCCCCTTCACCCTAATTTGGCCGACTACTTTGTAAAGGGTCCCACACAACCAGAAACATCACAGAGCCCACTCCTACGGCAGATGGCTAAAGCTACAGGATAGCCTCAACAAGTTCGTAGGAACCAAGGCTAACCCGGTCCGTAGAATGTTCCCGGACCTACCCAAGATACCCGGGGCTACCACCGCCATGAAAAGTGAGTATACCTTCGTAGGCGTGCTCGACTCGGTGGAACAGCTCGAGAAGCTCACAACCACTATTCCTACCGCCCAGAAGATCCGAAACCCGAATTCGAACCGACAAAGGCCAAAAGCTAAGGCCACGGAATTTCCTCGATGATTGGGATGGTCTCGATTATGCAAAGAATTGTTCGAAGAAGAAGTCCAAGTGCCGACTCCGATTGATCTCGGCTCACCCAAGAGATGATAGCAAAGAATTGAGAAAGGAAAACAAAAACAAAGACAGCTCCCGAGTCATGAGGCCACCAATAGCGATGCCGCTAAAGAATTGGGAAACTCTCTCAGCCCATCCGCGACCAAGGAGGAAATGATCACCAAGCTTGGATTGGTCCCCCGTCCCTCAGTGTCAATCTAGGACAAGTCCTCCCGCCTTCTCTCTCGTTAAGATCGAGTCTCTAGGGTCGTCCGACGGCCTTACGCCCGAAGACTACGAGTCCGTAGCAAGCGCCGTATTCCCTTTCGTTTTCAATGAAATGACGAACCTTTCGAGTATCCCTTGATTGCCACTTTAACTAATGATGAATTAATTAATAAAATTTTTTTAATAATAATTCATTAGATAAAGAAGCGTACACATTAAACGAAAAAAAAAAAAGAAAAAAATCAAACAACAAAAAAAATCTTTAAGCAAAGTTGTCCGGGAAGAGGAAAATCGAGCCCAAGCCGCCGAAGAGATTTTGACGAGTGTGAATTTGGGAACCGCGAAGAGCCTAAAGAGACGCAGATTGGCGATTTCTTCGAAGGAATCGAAAGGATGCTCCGCAAAGTCCTACAAAATCCTCAATTCAAAGAAAGTTGCCCTCTTCATCAAAGAAAACATCATGTGCCGATACGGGTTGCCACCGAAATCATCTCGTATAATGGATCCCACTTCAAGGGGAATGTGAAAACCGCCGGCGTAATTCCGAATAACCCGTCACAAGTCATCTCCCTACTGTGCCCCAAACCAACGGAGCCGTCAAGGCAAAGAAACAAGACTCGAAAATATCATCCGGAAAATGGCCGTCCAAGGCGTAGATTGGCCCGAGAAGTTACACTCGGCACTCGGGCTGCGTAACATCCGGGCCGAACGGCAACCGGGGAAACACCTTTTGCCCTCACATACGGAATGGAAGCCGTACTCCCAATCGAGCCGGAAATCCCTCGCTCCGTATACCGCCGGAAAGCGATCAACGAGGTCGAATGGCTCCGCAGTCGCCATGATGAATTGGCCCTACTAGACGAACGCCGACCGAAGGCCATGGAACACATCCGAGCCTACCAAGGAAGAATGGCCAGAGCCTTCGACAAGAAAGTAAAGCATCGGGAGATCCGAGAAGGTGATCTCGTTCTAAAAGAAAAGCCCCCACCCGTATCAACCCTCTCGCAAATGGGAGCTCGTATGGGTCGGGCCATATGTCGTCCCGTAAGATCTTCTCCTGAGGAGCCATGCAACTTGCGCACCTCGACGGAATCCCTTTGTACACCCAAAGGAATGGTGACAAGCCGCGCAGATACTACGCGTAAAAAAAAAACAAAAAAAACAAAAAAACAAAAAAAACAAAAAACAAAAAAAGAGTGCTAAAAGAGTAATACCCAACTAGGTTAGAAACCCGAAAAGGGCGCCTAGGTAAAAAACAGGTTGCACCAAAAAAAAAAAAAAAAAAAAAAAAAAACAAAAAAAAAGAGTGCTAAAAGAGTAATACCCAACTAGGTTAGAAACCCGAAAAGGGCGGCCTAGGTAAAAACAGTGGTTGCACCAAAAAAAAAAACAAAAAAAAAAAACAAAAAAGAGTTCACCAAAGTTGAACTACGAAGACCCGAGCTCCTCAAAATGAGGGGAACGTAGGCAAATGAAACGGTTCGGTCTAAAGCACAAATAAAAGCCATACTTTGGCATCAATACAATTGATCGACCATGAAAGCGTCTCAAAAACTCTAAAGCAATTCAAATATTCATTACAAGTTAAAAGCTCTTTGATGAGTCTAAGCCCGATTCATTCCTACAACCGGCAACCCGCTAAAAGAAAACTAAGATACATAATCAAACTAATGTGTCTCATGGCAAGAAAGGGATACTTGGAAACCTCGTAGTCACTCCAAGCCACTGCATCGGCCTCTCCCTTCTTCTTCCCCTCCGAGTCTTTCTTCTCGAACCGGAAAATGCCTGCATTCCTCCTACCAAGCTCGGTATAGGAACAGGTCTATCAAACCGCCTCCGTCGTGGCCTTAGTAGCCCTAGCGTCATCCCTCATCTCCTCGTAACCTAGCCGGTAACATAGGAGCCCTCCTCTCCCCGTCTCTTGACGTAAGCCTCATAATCGCCGCGCCGTCTCCGCTCCCGTCATGAGGATTGGCCTCGCCTCGCCCTCCTCCTCTCGAAACAGCCTGTCCTCCGCACCCACAATGGCCTCACGCCGCCTCAAAATAGCCACCCGAGTCTCTCCTGCATGCCTCTCATACCAATCCAGTACCAAGTGGTCAGAACACCGGCCTCTGACGCTCGAGAATGACCCGAGGAGGAAAGGCATCATACCTCCATGCTCGGGAAAGAAATGGAAACACCGAGGGATCATCCATGGAAACAGGAGCCACCACCCCGGTGGCTACATCATCAAAGCCCTCCAAAGGAACCCGCTTCCAAGCCAAACCGCCTAAGGACCAGAGCCGAATGTAGAAACCGGATCGAGAAAGCCCCTAAGCATAACCACATGGGACCCGTCTCGAAGCACTCGCGAGTCTCCACCCGCCAATGAGGCACCAACCATCTCGATATCTTCGCCCGGCGACCCGCCATCCAACGCTCCCACGAGCCCCGATCATCAAAATCTACATCAACACCTCTCCCGGCAAAAGTCCAAGGCTCGATCATATCGTAGGTTTCCGAAGAACCCCCAAACGCTCCATCGCCCACTGTGGTCAAGAGGAACGGGCCGCCCTCGCGCATATACCGCCGTCCGGTAGCTAACTGCCGAGAGCATGAAAAGTCTCCCCAAGAATCAAAGGAACGACATCTCTCGCCTGTGCGACAAAGTGAACGACAACATCCAAGCAAAGACCGATGGCGCATCCCAAAGGAATAGACCATGAACAAAGGGTGCCAAACATACAAAGTGCAAAGGCATCCCAATAGGCATCATCCACCAAGCCTAGGCCCCTAAATCTGCCGGGAAGACCGGAAATATCGAAATGATCGGGACCGCGGATCATACCTTGCGCTTCCTCCGGGAAAGATGAAGGAGGACGCACACCGTCAACAAAAGAAGCCCCTCCGGCAAAGGGACCGCTATCTCTTCCACCTCCGACCTCCAAGCAAGGCCCGAAATTCTTCCACACGGAACAATCTCGTTGAAGGAAAGGCAAAAGACATGCCTTCTAGTATCCCAAAACGAAGAAGAAGCTCTTAAGAGGTCATAATCCGAACCAATTCTTTGAGAGACCACAAGCATCGTATCTTGTACCTTTCTTCAAAGAATGATCTTCTCGTGCATGATCTCCCTACACCACTCCTTGAACTTTTCAAAGAACAACATTTGCCTTTCTTTGGACAATTTTGGAGAATTTTTGGCCATTTCCATGGTTTTTCTCTTTCTCCCCGAAAATGGCCGTTGACCGGAGGTTGAAGAGGATATTTGAATTTGAAATAAAGCAAGACCAGTCTCGAACCAAAATTAAAGGACAATGTCGATGCCGCCCCTATCCGCGCGGATGAGTTTGCCAAAAAAATCGCAAATACCAAGCCGCTACACCAAAAGAGGAATATTCCGTCCCGTTGCTCGAAACCCGTGCAAAACCTCCCCAAACCACCCATATACCAAACACCCTTGCAAAAAAAAAACCAAGGCTCATGCAACACTGCATTCATATTGCATTGCATTCATAAAATAAAATCCTAAATTATTACATTCCAAAAAAAAAGAGTGTGCATAAAAAAAAAAACAAACAAACAAACATAAATAAAATCCTAAATTATTACATCCAAAAAAAAATGTGCATAAGCTGTACAAATCTAAATCTCAAATCTCAAAAAAAAATCAATCGGAGTCTCCAAAGCCCGATGTCTCCCCGCCTCTTGCGACTCGGGCCCGCTCCTCAGAGCCCCGAAAATCTCGTGCTCGAATCGTCCTCGTCTCCGCAGAGAGGCTCGTCAGACCAACCGGCACGCTCCGATAGGGCAAGCCGAGATCTCGCGAAAAATCGTACCCGAAGGTGAAGGCGCGACTCCCGCACGTACGAAGACGACCCGCCATGCCGCCAAACGTGTCCCCGCCCGTGTGGATCCCCGAGAATGACGTGATCCGAAGGCGCACCGCGCGGGATCAAGGAGAGGAGACAAAGGAGTCTCTCGAAGAAGTCTCCGA
This sequence comes from Adenophora triphylla var. japonica, assembly GCA_022495995.1. Lineage (NCBI taxonomy): Eukaryota > Viridiplantae > Streptophyta > Magnoliopsida > Asterales > Campanulaceae > Adenophora > Adenophora triphylla. The sequence goes on along the minus strand of JAFEMH010005146.1, from coordinate 9,995 downwards.
GCGAATAGGGAAGCCTCCCGTCTCGATGTGCGCCGCCGTGGTCGCCGCTCTAGCTCGAGGAGCCCCGCAAGCGACCATCCTCCCGATGAATCTCTTGGCTCCCGATCACTTGCTTCGCGCCTTCTCGACGACCACCTCCGAAAACCGCACAAAAGCAAAAGCGTCAAAAAAAAAAAGAGGTGATGCTAAAGATGATGAAACAAAAGAAAGAAAAGAAGGGGAAAAGGTGAAACCATACCTTCATACCCTGACGAGGCCGGAAAGCTCGTGGAAGTCGCCGGCCGAGGGATCTCGCACCCTCAATCGGACTCCCATCCCGGATATAGGAAAATCCGTCCGAGGGTACCGCGGATCCCAAGCCCCTCCCTATCCAAAACCCGAGGCATCCTCAGCCTCCTCAAGACGAACGTCGCATACGGCTCAATCGCCACGAAGTCCGAGAAGTGCCGACCGCTTCGGTAATCATCCCAGTGTCACTGGACCGATCGCCGGTGCATCATATCGGCGGGAGGCTCCACCTGTCCTCAAAGGCGAGTTCACGCCATGCCGGCGCGTCACCCTCTCTCCGTATAATATGCATCGCAGTCGACCCTCAAAATCCTCCGCCGCACCGGCCCGTATCTCGCCCTTCACCGCGCTTACCTCAAAGCGATCCTGTGGGAAGAATATCATCCCCTCATCCGTCTCGGCCTCCGTCAAAGGAAGGCAATCCGCGCACCCGAGAGTCGTACGCCCGGAGCTTATCTTCTCCCGGCATGCTTGGACCAAGATCGCATGGCCTGATACGCCCGACGTACCCGCCGGCCGCCGCCACACCGTGACGTGAAAACTCCAACGCCCATACCGCGAAAGGTAAAAATCCAATCAATCCAGCAAGAAATAAAAGTGTGTGCTCAAAAGAAGAGAGGGAAAGCAAAAAGAGAGCTTATACCTCCAGTGGCAAACTCGAAGCAAGATAAGTGAGCTCACAGCTCTTCCGCTGTACCTATCAAGAGCAAAATAAAGCTCGCTGCCTCGCCTCTCCCCACGAGACATCTCCGGCCGTCTCCATGTCCTCCAAGGACCTCAAAGAAGGCAAAGACCGTCCGTCCTCAAAGATGTCCAAAGAGCGTGCTCGAGAAAGCAAAACCACAAGAAGGCCCCGGCAACTGACGGCGCCTATCCTCTCCTCCCCACCTCATAGCTCGCAATGGTCTCCACAATCTTGCCGTAGACCACGGCATACTCCATCCCCATCCCCTTTTGGGAATAGGGAAAATCCTGTAAGAGCTCGCAGACGCATCGCCGTAGCCATCCCGCCACTCAATGCCGCGGCCCATTAAAGGACAGCCCGTGATCGCAGATAGTCGGAGGGCGTAACCGTAGCCTCGCCCCGTAAGAAGTGGAAGGTGCGGGTCGCGCCCCACCAATGCCGCGCCGAGCAAACATCAAGCTCCTTGCTCTTAGTGGAACTTGACCACCCCTCAAGCACTCGACGAACTCCCGTGAGCCCCGTCTCGACAACAACTGCCTCTGACTCGGCAAAGCTCCTCGGCCCGCATCCGGAAGCCGATCCCACAAGTCAATCACGTACTCCACCGATCCTCGAGTCTTCATCTTGTTCACCAAGCTCCGTCACAAAACGGTTTCCGCCCCGTAAAAAAAAAAAAAAGAGAAAATGTCAAAAAGATTGCATTTGCATTTACATTAAAAAAAAAAAATTCGACAAAGATAACAAAGATACAATGAGCATAGCCCCATTTTTCTCGCATGAAAGAAAACAATTTTCAAAGAAGTCCCAATGCATTCATCAAAAAAAAGATGCATTCCTACTAAGTAAAAACTCCGTCCCATTTTCATAAAATAACATGCATCATCTCAAAAAAAAAAGAAGAAAATTTGCATACATGCATATCATCCATCTTACATGCAACGGGAGGAAAAATCCGTCCCACTTTTCAAAAAAATCCTAAACATACATACATCTCATATTGGCAAAATGCCCATTCTTTTCCAAACAAAATGCATGCATTGCATCATCATTCATCAATATCAAAATTCAATTTCAAAAAAATCATCATCATCATCAACATGCAATATTCAATTTCAAAAAAAATCACAATTCTTCGAATTTTCACATGTAATTTTCGAATTGAAAAAAAATGTGGCAAAAATGCCAATTCTTTTTCCCAAGCAAAATGCACATTTTGGGTTACTCATATACTCATTACAACATGCATAGCATCAAAATCAAAATCCAAAGCCAAAGAACATCACCATTTTCGAATTTTCAAAAAAAAAAATTTCAAAATCACCCAAAATTTTCAAACAAGAAATCAACAAAGGGATCAAAGGGTTTCAAAGTATACCGCTCGAGATGCGGATCCGAAGCCCAATGTTGCCAAGCACGGGTAATGCTCCTCCTCAACCGATTGCGAAAGATTGTAATGCCTCCTCATCCTGGACGAGCTCCACCGCCTCTCCGCTACCGGGCCACGCCCTTGGCCTTGAAAAGCGCCTTCCCGTGTTCCATTGCTCAAAAATCAAGAAAATCGAAGGAATTTTGAAGCTTAAATGGCCAAAAATGGCGGAATGGCTGGTTTCTCTCTCTCGCTCTCGTAAAATTCAAAAACTGAATGGGAAGAGAAAGGGCGTCGGCCCTAATTAATACCCCCGGTTTTCAAGTCCTCTCCGCGCGATCAGATCGCAAGGGTCAAAATGACCCTTTTGCCCCTTAAAATTTCGTAGACTCGCAATTCCCCCCAACTTGACAGAGTTAACCAAAGTTAACCAAAGTCGCCCTCATCAAAATCCTTCCCTAGCAAGAAACGTAAGACCGAGTGCCCCGAGAAAGATAACGAGATCCCGTATCTTTCATCAAAATTACCCCCGCTAGCCAAACGTAAGACCGAGTGCCCCGAGAAAGATAACGAGATCCCGTATCTTTCATCAAAATTACCCCTAGCCAAACGTAAGACCGAGTGCCCCGAGAAAGATAACGAGATCCCGTATCTTTCATCAAAATCACCCCTAGCCAAACGTAAGACCGAGTGCCCCGAGAAAGATAACGAGATCCCGTATCTTTCATCAAAATCATCCCTGCTAGCCAAACGTAAGACCGAGTGCCCCGAGAAAGATAACGAGATCCCGTATCTTTCATCAAAATTACCCTGCTAGCCAAACGTAAGACCGAGTGCCCCGAGAAAGATAACGAGATCCCGTATCTTTCATCAAAATTACCCCCTATAGCCAAACGTAAGACCGAGTGCCCCGAGAAAGATAACGAGATCCCGTATCTTTCATCAAAATCTTCCCCTAGCCAAACGTAAGACCGAGTGCCCCGAGAAAGATAACGAGATCCCGTATCTTTCATCAAAATCTTCCCTATAGCCAAACGTAAGACCGAGTGCCCCGAGAAAGATAACGAGATCCCGTATCTTTCATCAAAATTACCCCTAGCCAAACGTAAGACCGAGTGCCCCGAGAAAGATAACGAGATCCCGTATCTTTCATCAAAATTACCCCTAGCCAAACGTAAGACCGAGTGCCCCGAGAAAGATAACGAGATCCCGTATCTTTCATCAAAATTACCCCGGCAGTCAAACGTAAGACCGAGTGCCCCGAGAAAGATAACGAGATCCCGTATCTTTCATCAAAATTACCCCTAGCCAAACGTAAGACCGAGTGCCCCGAGAAAGATAACGAGATCCCGTATCTTTCATCAAAATCTTCCCTATAGCCAAAACGTAAGACCGAGTGCCCCGAGAAAGATAACGAGATCCCGTATCTTTCATCAAAATCTTCCCTAGCCAAACGTAAGACCGAGTCCCCGAGAAAGATAACGAGATCCCGTATCTTTCATCAAAATCATCCAACTGTCAAACGTAAGACCGATTTCCTGCACGAAATACGTCTGATTTTCCTAAAGGCTAACGAAATCCTCAAAGAAAAGTTAACGGAATCCCAAAAGCCAACGGAAATCTCGAGTAGTACTCGAACTACGAAAGGGCTTGATTCCCACTAGGGATACGTAGGTAGCCTATCATTAGGTCCACCTCGACCAAAACGGTCACCCTCTCCTTCTAAGCAGCCAGACGAAGTCCACCGAAAGGCCATTTCAAATTAAGGTTCGAGGCACCTAAAACGCCATCATCATCAAGGTCCGAGGCACCTAAAACGCCATCTCCAAGGTTCGAGGCACCTAAAACGCCATCATCATCAAGGTCCGAGGCACCGAAAAAGCCATCATCAAGGTCCGAGGCACCTAAAACGCCATCTCCAAGGTCCGAGGCACCTAAAACGCCATCATCAAGGTTCGAGGCACCTAAGACGCTATCACTAGAAAGCGATAAATCGCAAAATCCCAAACCAGAAGCGGATACCCGTCGACCAAAAATGGTCATTCCTATCCCTGCCAGAATGGATAGCCATCGACCAAAATGGTCATCTCTTATCCTCAGCAGAAGTTTCTTTCCAAAGAAACGACCGTAGAACTCGCTCATCAGTTCGAGGCACCTAAAACGCCATCATCTCCGTGGTCAAAGACCCGAACTACGATCGGCTTCGATTCCCATTCGGGATACGTAGGTAGCCTATCGCTAGGTTCACCCACCCGATCACTCGATCATCCCGCCAAATATGGAGCCCATTTATCGACGACCCCGCTTCCTTCGAAAGCGCCGTCGCCGAGGGGCTACCGTAAGTGCTCCAATTTGAGCTTGTTAGAATTTTCGTTAGAAAATTAACGAAAGTTATAACATTTCTAACAATTCCTAACAATCCTAACATTTCTAACAAAGTGAGGGTAAATGGGCATTGTTATTTAAGGTTAAACCTTAAAAAGAATCTCAAAAAGCAAAACAAAAGAAGAAAACCAAAAATGGCAAATGGCCGGAAACATAAAACCGGCCGTTAATTTGAATTTTGAAAAGATTATTCTTCTTGTCCAAAGCCCGAAGCCGCATTTAATGAACAAAGGCACGCCGAGGTTCCATCCGCGCGGATGAGTTTGCATTTTCAGAGGGCTATAAATTGAGCCCTCCAAATACAAAAATAAAGAGGAAGAACACATTTGCACCGAACCTCTCGGGCGAAATATAGAGAGAAAACAAAGTGAGAATTCACTTCAAGAATTGTCACCATTTTTCTCTCCAATCTTTCCCAACTCATACTCATCCACTCACTCTCATATTAAAGCCCTAAACACTCATACACTCAAGCCAAACACTCAAGAACACAAGGAAGATTGGTAAACCCTCCTCTTCCTAACCCTAAATCTCATCCATGCATGCATCTTCAAACTACAAAATGTAGTTCTTTCATCTTCTTGCTCTAGATCTAAGAAGATCACCATGGAAGACCATCTTCCATGGATGATCTTCTACAAAGATCAACATTATTTTCAAAGCTTTTCTTGCTTACTTGCAAAGAAAACTCACTTTCAAAACCCTAAAAACCATTTTCAAGCACTAAATCTTGATTTCAAAGGATAAAATTCCCCTTCCCAAGCAAAATGAAATGCTTAGTCCTAATGTACCCCAAGGATGGTTTGGTATAGTTGATTCACCACTAAAATGTCTAGTGATCACTAACCAAAACCTAGGGAAATGGGGACAAGCATGGATGCAAAACCCCCTTAAAATCATATTTTCTTTCTTGAGAAGTTGCTGTCCAGTAGCAATTTTCTCAGACCTCAGTCCATGGTCTTAATTTTTGGACACAGATGAACTTGAATTTGGTGTTGACTACAAAATACTTTTTGTAGCCAACATCCAGAGCTTTCCAGACATATTTTTACTTTATTTTTTGGGTGAGTAAAACTCCTCTTTTCAAATTTTCTTTCAGAGGCTAGTTCATCAGCTTCTGGGAATCCAGATCTCATATCTGAGGTTTCCAGAAGGTTTTGACCCCTCAAATCTTCTCCAAAATGGAAAATTCCTTCGCACAAACTTTATTTAAGGTGTCTAGAACAACTTTCATTCTCTGAGTTTATCCAGATTATGAAGTTTTAAGACCCTTGAATCCCTTTTAAAATCAAAGGTCCACTGCCTTTTTCATTCTGGCAGAAATGGCTCTCAACTTCAAAAGGTCTTTTGAGTACCAAATCTCAATCCAAAAATCTTCCAAAAATCATGGGAACAGTTTAAAGTCTTAAAAAGATATCCCAATTTTTACTTTTCTGAGTTTCAACTTATTTTGTCCAAAACACACACACACACACACACACACAAATGATTTTCAGCTTGGAAGACTCGTTTACGAGGCGCGTCGGGTGCACACTAACGTCCTTCCCGACGCGTAACATGACCTACGAACCTAAATCTCCGATCTCGGGCTTTTTTCAAAGTTTTGGCCTTCAAAATTAAAATGGCGTGGCGATTCCATTTTTCCGGTTTTATTTGGTTTTTCAAAGAAACGCAAAAACCGAATTTTTCCCGCGAATGGCAACATCATCACAACCCGCCACTCGATAAAGCAGAGGAGAAAACTCTCCCGATGGAGGTTTACCTAGATCGCCGCACGCAGCTCAAAGAAGCACCGGCTATTCTCACATGGGAAGAAACGCAGCACTCACTCTCGACGCAGTTCCGCCGCAAGAAGGTTGATCTCGGCTCGTAGCGGAGGAAAACTAGCAAACCACAAGTATCGCTGCACTCCAACCTGTAATGCCCCGAGTATGCTCAAGAAGAAGGAAAGGAACGCGATATACCGTGAAGAGATCAAGGAGACCGTTCGCTTAAGCCGAGAACTCTCCAACCTCCCCGAAGGGTCGCAACGCACGCCTGGCCAGTGCAATCACTTGTGCACTCGACATTCGAACAATCAAGGCCAAACCGTAGGCTACCTCCCGCAGAGGCATCCAAGCCAGCATCTCCGGGGGACGTAATCCGTCAAGCCGCCGAAGCTCCCGGAATTCATCCACAATCAATGAGTTGAGGGAAGACATATGACCCTATGCTACGAGGAATCCTCCTCTAACTATGGCTCAACTCAGAGCACTGCTCGTAAGGGACCAAACCCGATGTCGCCGTTCTAACCCGATCGGGTCAAATCCATGCATTACCACCTAAGGCCACCAAAAGCCGACGGAGCCGAATTGCAATCCGGCCAGCCCGAAGACGCAAATTCCTTGAAAGAGGACCCGATCCTCACTCACCAAGCTGCACTCAGCGAACATTTCCTCGTCTCTCGCCACCTCCTCTTATCCTCACAAGCTCAAGCTAGAGGAAAGCTCGGCCCGTACCATGGTCCCCGTGGACGCAACCCCGCATGAAGTCATTCAAATGATCGGCAACATCCACTATGGCAACATTATCACCTTCACGCATTTGACCTTCCAAAATTTGGGGCTGATCACAATGAGCCGCTCTACATCACGCCCACTGACGAGCGTCGCCTTCCCCGCGTGTTGGCAGACGGAGGTTCCGGAATGAATGTCTTGCCCGCCAAGATGATGGACCCGCTTGACATCAAGCCCACAGATCTTAAGCCTTCACCCACACCGTCAAGGCCTATGACTCTACTTCCCGTACAGCTTCCTGGGTTGCTACTCTCAACATCCGGTTCGGCAAGCGGGTGATCCCCACCGAATTCCAAGTGTTTGGACATTCCAATCACTTTCACAGCCCATCCCGGGGCGTCACCGGCCGCATCAAATCAATGGCGTGGCATCCAACCTTCACTGCCTCAAGTTCATGCAAGGCAACGAAGCTAACCAAAGTGCTTACGGCGACAAATGTCACCACCGAGGGACCAAAGACCAACGACATTCCAAGATTGGAAATCAAGCATAATGACGACATGCCATTAACCGGATTCACTGAGACCTCCAAGATCCAAATATGCAACGCGGACCTTCCACTCGTCTCACGATCAGATTCCTCCCGCCACGAGGATGATGAAACTCATGAACTTCATCCCAGATCGGGCTCGGCAAAAGGCCGCAAGGCCAACACCAAGTTATTGAAGTCAAGGACCACACCACGGTCCAGTGGCTCGCTACGTGCCAACACCTGGCCGACATCAAGGAAGACAAAAGGCTCGCCCGCACCAAGGGCAAGCAGCCTCGCAAAAGGGGAACCTCCGACGGCACACCCACCTCCGACCTTACAGCGACCTCGCTCATTACTTCACCAAGGGAACCGACAAGCAGAACCGAGGGGACCACAATGAACCGGCGCGTAACCGAGGGGACCGATAAGGGAACCGACAAAGCAGAATCCGAGGGGACCGACCGACGCTGAACCGACGCAGAACTCGAGGGGACCTGGAACCGATGAAGATGAGAAAGAAGCAGGATAGTCAGCACCAAGACTACAGAAGAATGGAACAGCCTAGCACGGACCTCAAGCGTTTCGAGGACTCAAAGCTAATCCGATAAGGGAGCGTTCTCGACATCACGCCTCTACTGGACCAACCGCCACCACAGCCCAAAGATGAGTACACATTCGAAGGAATCCCAGACTTGGAGGAGCAACTCAAGGTACTCTCCATGGGAAACGGATTGTTCGGATCAGCCGCCGAGGCCACATTCGAGACAAGCAAGTCCAAAGCGTAAGGAACCGTAATTCATAGAAGACGCTCTGTGGACCACTCTACGTAGTCCGTTTGAAGAAGTCATGGAGTTGCCCAACTTGATCGACCGGGGCTCCGACAACAAGATGATCGCCATGATTGGGACAAAGGTAGCCAAGCCTCTCGATCCCCGCACCCTCATCAAGCATCCAAAGAATGCCATTGAAGAATTGGGTAACTTTCACCTGACTCAAGGGCAAGCCAGCAGCAATTGGAAGACAAGCCGGGCCCGCACCCACATCTCCCTAAACCCGGTCTCAAACCCTCTCGAGCCGCCCTTGTCGAGTCCAGCCTTCCGAGTCATCCAACGGCCTTACGCCGAGGACTATAATGTTGTAGCCAATCATGTATTCCCGTTCTTGTTTAATGAAAGGTCTCGACCTTTCGAGTATCCTCTCATTGCCACTTTAACAACTCGATAAGTTAACAAACAACTTAAAAGACGTTAATAATTCAATTGATAAAGAAGCTACACATTAAACGAACAATACATTAAAGAAGTTCTCGAGCGTGTAGTTGACCAAGAGGACAACCGGCCCAAGCCGCCAAGAGGTTATGACCAAAGTGAACCCGGGGGTCCGTGCAAGAGCCTAAAGAGACACAAGTGGGCGCTTTTCGCCGATGCGTAAAAGAAGCCCCGATAAGCTCTCCTCCGGAGTATGTTGACGTGTTCGCCCGGTCATATCTGGACATGCCAGACTCGATCCCTCAATCGTGGAGCATGTAATTCCCCCGGATCCCGAATCCAAGCCCGTCAAAATGTAAGCCGCGCAAGATCAAGCCAGAGTGGTCCTTGCAAGTTAAAGAAGAAATTGAGAAAATGCTCCGAGTTGGTTTCATCGTGAGTGATTGAGTACCCGACTTGGCTCTCCAACATCGTGACGGCCACCAAGGCCAACGGAAAGGTCAGATGCCGCGGTAGATTTCCGGGATCTCAACAAGGCCAGCCCTAAAGATGATTTCCCACGCCTAACATCGACATGCCGGTCGACACCACGGCAAATTTCGAAGTAAAGTCCTTCGTGGACGGGTTCGCCGGATACAACCGTATCAAGATGTCCGAGGAGGATCAGCCAAGACCGCCTTCACCACTCCATGGGGGACATACTGCTACACGGTCATGCCGTTCGGCCTCAAAGAACGCCGGGCTACTTACCGGCCGCAATGTACTCTCTTCCATGACATGATTCACAAAGAAATCGAAGTATATGTCGACGACATGATCATCCACTCCAAGGGATCAGACATGCAAAGACATGACAGATCTCGAGGAAGTTCTTCACCAGACTCGTAAAGCACTCCATGAGGCCGAACTCCGCAAAGTGCACCTTCGGCGCCAAGCGCGGCAAGGTACCGGGGTACATGGTTACGTAAAAGAGGTATCGAAGCCGATCCCAGAAAATCAAGGCCATCATCGACATGAAGCCGCCTCAAACCCCGAT